>CAJNYU010004277.1:37971-166765 GCA_905331475.1 Rotaria socialis | reverse complement strand
ACCCCGGTGAATGTATTATTGTATAATATTAAATAAAAAGCAATTCTATTTAAAAAAGAAAAACGAAGTCATATCGAGGATTACATTGCTTGCCCGTTATTTGATACGTTTGATTCTTATCAGTTGTCTAAATTCATGTATATTACCGATGGCTTAGTATTCGAACACGTATACAAACGAAAAAGAAAAATGACAACATCAAGTACCGCCTGGATTGAAGCATATTTAGATAATATTACAAATAATAGTGATCTGCTATCGCTTGTAAGTGACAACGATGCACCAGTAATACCTAGTTCATGGATATTTTTTCTAATGAAATGGGCACTACGACTATCGTGCATATCCATCTTTATTGTATGTCCATGGGCAAACTATCAATTGATTGTATTGTTTCGAACGCGTCGGTATCATAAAGAATCTTCAGCTAAATGGTATGTAATATTCAAAGCAATATTCGATATAGGCTATATGCTTGTATCAGTTCCAATCATATTCTGCCTTACATTTGATATTGATGTAATTCACAGAAATTTTCTTACATGTAAATTAATAACCTATTCACATTATTTGTTCGATGATTTAATATCTATGATGCTGGCATTATTATGCATCGATCGTATGATGCGCATAACATGTAGTTGCCGTTTTCGTCAACGTTTTGCATTAACTGTTTGTATAGTAACAGTTACATTTTTTGCAATTATTAATATTCATCATATCATACGTTTACAACATCGAAATGGGTTTTGTCATAAATTATATTTAAGTATTTGGGATTATGATTTTGATATATACTATTCATTGATTTATACATCAATAACATGGGCAATTATATTCATTGCATCAATAAATTTAACTGTCAGTGTTTATTGTGATCGAGAAAGACGTTTAAAATTATTAAAACAACAAAAACAGCAACGACAACAACAGCAATATTTGAGTAAAATTTTATTGAATACTACTGATTCAATTCCATTTGATAATGATCGAGCTGAACTTATTGATAATACAGGTAGAACTACATAGGAACTCTAATACAAAGAAAACAGTCAATAGGTATTTTCCTTCTTTTTAGATGATATAGAAGATGCAGCAGTAGTCACTATTGAAGCAAATCCTTTCGCAAATGAATCTTCAGAACAAGAACAACAAGATAATATTGATTTACAAATTACTGTATGTGTTTTAATAGTATCAGCTATTTTTCTCGGTTGTAATCTGCCGAATTTTTTCATATTTATTTGGAGATATATTTATAATTCAAGTTTTTCTACGATCGGTTATATATTTGTTTATATGTCAATTATTCCATTAATAGTAGCATATACAGTAAATTATTTTATTTTCAATCATCTAGCTGCATATCTTTTTCGTAATAATTCATCATGATTTATTTAAAATCAATGTATTTGATAAAAAAAAAAGAAACAATGATTGTTATTGATTATTCTTTTTCTTTGTTCGCAATAAAATATATTCTTATCTTCATGTTTAGTCATTGATGTTAAATGCACAACAAAACAAAAGCTCGTGATCGTCGAAAGAATAAATCGATTTTTTCTTTATCAATGATTTTTCTCAGAGTAGTAATCAATAAATCTACATGTGGCAAAAAAACAAAGTTTCGAGGGCCGAAAGTTTTAGGTTCACATCAAATCGTTGGAGTATTTTTGCAGATTAATTTGCCAGTCCAGGACGAAAACACATGTGAAAAAAAAATTGTGAGAATCAATAATCGTTCGTTCAATAGGCTATGAGGATTTTAAATGAATCAAATTATAAATAACATGTATTGCCTAATAGAAAGTAATAGGGCAAGAGATAAGAACACCATGAAGTGATTGTATTACTTTTTATGTTATCTAACGAAATCAGTTTTTTTTCAAGGTGTCCTTGGTTTGGTACAAGATCTAATTGTTATTTTTTGTTTACTCAAAAAAGAAAAGTGAGTACACTATAGAATCGGTCAGTGTGTGCGGCTGGCCGTTTACACGATAGCTCCTAAACGGCTGATCCGATTGTCATGAGATTTTGTACACAGAATGATCTCATCAATATCTCGGTCGAGTTCGAAGATGAGAGGAATACGTCAAGAAGTGACTGAGTTATCGAAAAAATTGTCATTGTTGACCAGACCATCCCTGAGAAGGGGGGGGGTACAGAGATTTTTTCAAAAAAGTTTTTTTCTCTCAGTATTATTCACAACATATATAAATCGACTCCGTTTTTGAAGTGCACATAACAATCGGATGCAAATCCGATGTTTCCTCATTTATTTAATATTCAATTCTGTCTCTCTTGATGTTTCCAATATGAATAAATCAGGCGAGTTGTTTTTTCGATTGAATTTAAGCGCCTATCAAATTCTAACAATTCGCGCTTTTGTAGTTAACGATTTAATTATCATCTTCTATCAGATACATTACATTCATTTTTCTATTTTATTTATCTATACTTCAATAAAGCAGAGCGTTATTATAATTTGAATTATTCAATCATCTCGTTTTTATTTTAAAAATATAATATGGTTAAACAACGACAGCAATCAATCAAAAAACGTAAACCAGCAGGAAAAAATAAAACAAAATCACAAAAAATTAAAAAAGCTGGTTCAAAACGTGCTGGTAAACATAAAACATGCGAAGTTTCAAAGAGATCGACTTCAACAAAATCCTCTTCATCATCATCATTAGCCAAACAACAATGTCAACGTAAAGGACGCACACAAAAAGGAAAATCACCCAGTAAATTTAATCTTTACATGAAAAAAGCTTTACCACAGTGAATATTTATACAAACAAATTCCATTGACTATGTTGCCATGTGTTTTTTTTTTACGTAGAATTAAACATGAATATCCTGAAATAGCACATAAAGATGCATTCAAAAAAGCAGCAGAACAATGGGCTGCATCACCAGACAATCCAAAAAATAAGCATCATTAATATAACGAACGAAAATGACACGACGAATTTGTTTTCTTTTTGTAAAATTTACTTTCAATGAATTATTGCGCTCTTCGTATAAGTTTTAAATAGAATTAGAACAAATAAATATATTCATAGAATTAATTTCGAAGAATTATTATATTTTATGAGAAAGCATTTGCTTAGGATCGAGATCGTGGCTACACAAGAAAAACTATAATTCCAAAAAAATAATAAATATTCAAGATAATTTAAAATGTAGCACAACTGAATCTGATGTAGCCTGTGTTATACTGAAATGTTTTTCAATCGCTTTCTTTTAATTTACAAGTATCAAAAATGACAATGAATCTCTGAGAAAATGGTAAAGATTGATTTTTAATCTGCTCTTTTTTCCAAGATTCTATTGAGAATGTCAAACTCATCCACTAGATGCCGATGTCATATGGACTTGGGACGCGACATCTATAATATACGTATCGAAGGACACGAAAATATATGATTGAATACTCAAATGAAACAATGACAGGACAACGGCAAAAGTAAACAAACAAACATCATCGAAAAGGAAATTTCAGGGGAACGGTTTTCTCGAAAAATTATGACTCACTAAATCGATTGATGCATTTTAAGACCGCCATAAAATATCTATTATAGAAAAAAAAAACTCTTTTTTTCATCGGTTCACTTAAGAAATGTCTAATACACCAACATCAACTGAAGAATTATCTAATACTGATGCAACATCAACTGATGAACAACCAAGAAAATATCTTCGAAGAAATAATGTAACAACTTCAATTTATTTTGTCGCTCTAAAATTCATTTATTTCTGTTTTCTTTCAGGATGTCAGTACTGGCGTTGTAAGTATAGATATAAACTCATGTAAAATAAGTTTTATGTTTCATTTTATTTTTGTGCTTCTTTTTTTGCTTAAAGACAACTCGGTCTCGACAACGCGAACAAGATATGAAAAATAAAGATATTGAATCGATGCCGACTGACCCATCATCATCATTAAATACGCTTGATACTTCATCTGCGACAGAACAATGTGCTATATGTATGGAGAATTTTACTAATCAAGAAGTTGGTATACCAGAAAACTGTGAACATTCATTCTGTTTGACATGTATTATTGCATGGGCTAAGGTAAAACGACCGAAGAGACAATTATTTATATTGCATAAAAAATTTTCTTTCAGAAAAATAACTCCTGTCCAATTGATCGTAAACATTTTCTTCGAATATTCAAAAAACATGCGTTTACGAGTTCAAAACGATATGATACCGTATGTTAAAATGGAATATTGGCTTTCGTTAATAAATGAAAATTTAATTTAATATAGATCGAGGTACAAGATAATCGTTTAGAAGTTCAATTGGAAGCTGACTTTCTTGAAATGATTGATGATGATATATCATGTCGTGTTTGCGGTCGAGATGATCAAGAAGATCTTTTATTAATATGCGATGAATGTGGAAATGGGTAAGCATTTAAAAAACAAAATATTCATTAATATATTCGTTGAAAACAAAATTTAGTTACCATACTTTCTGTTTGGAATTACCTGGTGTTCCTGATGCAGCCGAATGGATGTGTCCATTATGTGAAGTTGATCAATTATCAGCTGCTGAAGATTTATATGAAGATAGTGATCTTGAAGAACTTCAGCATATACTTTTCGATGATTCATTAAATGCAACTGAAACTGATAATGAGGTATGATGATTTAATTTATTTCGAGAATGTCCAAAAGTAATGGCGGCACTACATTTTGATACGAGAATTCGGACTTAACTGGGTGTAACATGACTTTTTTTTATAAGGAACAAGAATACTACTGCCATCACATTTGATATACCTTAAATATCTTTCATACGAAGAAAATGTATGTATTCATATTGTTTCTTATATATATATAGCTTGCTGATGCCGTTACCACTGTTCGACAGCCACGAGTACGACAAACGGCACGTATGAGTATGCAGTAAAACTTCTTTTTTGTTTTTAAATCATGAGCATATTTATAGGAACCGGTGGTGCACGTAATCAACGTACAGCAACAGCGCCAAATACAAGATCACGTCGTCGTCAACGACAACCAAGACGACGACGTGCACCGACGGCAAGACGATTAACATTAGTGGAACAGCAAAGACAACGCCAAAGACGTCAACGGCGAGTTTTACGTAATGTTAATCGAAGAATTGAACATGTTAACGTAAGTAATTTGCAAATGCCTATGCAATTTCTTATTTGAAATTTCAATGAATCATTTAGACAAGAACCAGAGAAGGTACAACCGTAGCTACTACAGCAACTGCTACTCATCGACATGATACACCACGATTATCTATGTTTACTAGTGAACCAGTTGGAATGTTAGTATTCTATTGTTTTTATTTCTTCTAATGTTGTTTCGATCTATTTTCAGCGAGGATGAGCCAATAACAACAACAACTATGGTACCATCAAATCGAGCCATCATTACTGCAAAGTTTGAGAAAACAAAATGAAGAATATTTCAAAAAATTAATTCTCTTTCGTTTCATTTTTCTAGTGAAGCAGCTCGTCGAATAGCAGCTAGTGGCATACCAATTATATCTCGTAGTCATACAGAACCATCGATAAGTCGAGAATTAAGTGTACGACGAACACCAACGCTTGACCGTGTACCATCACGAACAATTCGTCCGTCACCATTGCCGCCAGCACCACCAAGAATACCTATTAGTCAATTACCACGTATTCAACGTCGAAACGATGCACCATCTCGACCACGTCCAACACTACCAGTACCACCACCACCACGATCATCCACTCGAACATCGAATGCTGCACCATCATTTCTTGACACTCTTCTTAATTCTCAAGAGCGTCTTCATAATTTACAAAATGTGCGAATTCATGGGTAAATAGTTATATTGAAATTTTTGTTTTTCGTATTCAAAAATCAAAACAAACGTTTATTCTATTCATTTTAGGCCGCATATTCAAATATGATGAAGAAAGATTCAATTCTATTTTCTTTATTACCTGTTATAGTTCATCAATGTATATATATATATATATCTGTTGCCGGTTTTAATTGGATGTGTTTGTTGTGTGTCCTTTTCTTTTCTCTGTTTGCTAAACCAGTAATAAAAAGAAATGCTAACAGACTGTCTCGAATTAAATTATTTAATAACTGTATTGAAAGAAATTACTATTCGAAAAAAAACAAGAAAAATTGCGCTTCATTATTTGTTTGTTTTTATTGTAGATGTCGGTTCAGGAACAACCTGTTTGTAATAATATTCCTGGGCAATCACCGCCGTCATCTATTGTGATACATCGAGGCAGTGAAAAGTACGATCCATTTGTTAATGATGATGATGATGATGATGATGATGATGATGAAAATGATAGTGAACAGTTGAAAAGTGCAAAAAATCAAAAGCAAGAATCCATTCGGATCAACAATGGGTAATTTTCCTTGTTCTTTTTTGTTAACTATTAAATATGTTGTGCCGCAAACGGAAATATTCAATCGGTAGTCATAGTCTGGTCACTTGTTATCGTTAAGAATCTATCCAGGGAATGAGTTACTTTCTTTTTCTTTTTTTTTGAAAGAAAAACTGAGTCAAACATTGTCTGACTAGACTTCACTATTATTGACATAGTAATACAGAAGTAAATCTTATCACTTTACGTAGCTGAGTAGAGAAGAATTTCAATCACAGTTGAAATGACATTTTTCAAGGAATGTTTATCATAGTTTATGGAGGTAATTTAATATCGTTTACTAAACTATGCTTGAAGACACTAGATACTCACATACATTTAGTCCATTCCATGTTTAATTGAATCTTACGTAACATGTTTGTTCGGTACTTCGCAACATACTGTTGATAGCGCCATCTGCACAACAAACTTCTCAAGTTGTATTGAGTTAGATCTGACAATTAATAAAGACGTATCGATCGAGTCAGAATCCTTTTGCATTAGTTACAAATTTTATTAAATTCAATAGATCACAGTAGAACACCTTCAACTTCAAATAAAATCTCCAAAAGTTACAGACTGTTTTTAAAAATGAAATGACAACGGTAGAATTGAATCGTTCATAGTTAGATATTTTTCTTCGTGAAACTTATTATTATTATTTATCTGTTGGATATATTAGAAATTCAATACACCCTGTGATTAATAATACAAATGGATCGTCGAGTTCTGATAAATCTTCATCATTACAAACGAGTGAACAACAAGAATCACGAAGTAAAAGCCCTGTAGAGCATCATAACAATCATAGATCAAAGTAAAATCTCTATTGTTTTTCAAAATCAATAAAACTTTGAAATAATATTTTCAAGATCACCTTCTCGTCACAATCCTTCTGATCGAAAACGTCTTCGTCCTTCATCGCCAAATTCATCTACGATAGCAACAGTGACCAGTAACGATTCATCATCAAATTCTGATACAATCTCAGCATCAAAATATAAAAAACTCTACCGAGATGACGATCGAAAAACATTGTCAAAACATTATAAACCTCGATCGTCTTCATCGTCACCTTCGCAGTCGAACAATCATAATAAAAAAATATTTGATTGGAAAGATGATAGATCTTCAAATTCATCGTATAATAAATCGTTACATCGCTCAGAAAAACGAGATGAACATCATTCTAATCGGCAACGTAATTATCATTCTTATCTATCATCAAAATATTCGTCGTCATCACATAATGAACGTCGAGCAACAACAGATTCTAGTCCACCTCGCCTTCCTTCAAAAATATTAATACCGGATGGAAATTCATCTCTTCCAAGTACGGAATCAACTAGAAATACAACATCAACAGAAGATCGCAATCGAATATATAATCGTTTGAAGAACATGAACGATACAAATACGCCTGTTAGTCCTATCAACAATTCAAAAAAAATTTCATCAACAGGATCACCATTTATGAATTCAAACGGTGGATCTCAACATTCACGTAGTAATTTAATTGAAATAGTCACTACAGAAGCTGCATCTGGATCAACTCGTAAGTTATTCTTCTAAAAATATTGACGATAGAATTAATAACTAAAATTGTATTCTTATAAACAGCGAACGCTAGGCATAAATAATAAAAACATTTATAATAGCCTGACAATTCGATCGCTTTTCGTAACAGCTAGTATAGAGAGAAAAAAATTAATCATTTATGTTTCTTTCTTCTATAGAAGTCCCTCCAACACGATTATCATTACCTCAAGTTAAATCTGATGCAATCAAACCATTACCTGCTCCTCCTATTCCTACGAATATTGAATCTAAAACAAATACAACCGATTCTATTCAATCAACAAAAATCAATGGTAATACGGCAGATGATATGCTCATGGAAGAAATGCTACTCGAAGAAGAACAAGAACAAAGTCCAGTCAAATCTATTGATATCGATAGTTTAACCATACCTGAAACATCAAATAAAAAACCTGATAATATCGAAGAACCAATAAAAGTCATAGAAACAACAGTCACAACAGCAAGCATTCTCACGGCAACTGTAACCTCTATTTCTTCTCTAACACCATCACCAACAAAAAAACCATATACATTGTACAAAGTTCCACATACAAACCATATGACACCGCCATTATCATCTCGACATAAAAAGCAAACTAAAAAAGAATCAACCAATATCCGTAAATAGCTATTTTTATTTTTGAATAAAGAATTGATATTTAATTCTTTTAACAGAATCTGAGCCAACAATAGCAACACCGAATAAACCTACAATTGAAGATAATGCTTTACGAACATCTCTCGATGAACGTATTTCCACTCTATTAGGAGTAACAAATAAACCCACCAATTCATCTATAGAACAGCAACCAGATATACGAACAAATCAAACAACAAGAACATCAACACCCAGTGATAAAAGTACTGAAAGTCCACAAGATATCCCATCGTTGATTTCAAATTTAATCAAAAAAAGTTCAGATCACACATCTGTAACAAAAAAACTTACTGCAAATGATGATCGCCGTTCAACACCGTCAAAACATTATACAACTGAATGGCTTGCTTCACAAAAACCCGAAGAAGCGCCAACAGGTCATTTTGAGTTTCTTGATTAGAATTGTTTAAATCATCTTTTTATTCTATTTCTAGAAGAAATAATTGTTCTTCCGTCTCTTGTTACATTGCCAACACTTGTCTCAAGTCAACCATCTGTTTCTAATACGAAATCATCAAGTACAAATTCAGGTGAAGCAGCTATGCTTGGTAAACTAACAGAAGCTATGAGTAAATTAATTCAAAAACAAGGCGATACGAATCGTAAGTTTAATTAGAAGAGAAATTCTTCTTAAACATGTGAAACATTATATTCTATTGTAGCACCACCATCAACAACAGCAACCGAAGCAGATGATGCAGTTCCTATATCAGCTAAACATCTTGAAAGACTCGAACGAGTTAGTTATCAACATAATATGCTTGAGGAAAAACAGCCGATTAAACTTTTTATTTTATTTTAGAGAAAACAACGTGAAAAACGTCAAAGTGAAATAGCTGCAATTGCTAAAGAAGCTTTAAAACCTGCATTTAAAAAACACGACATTTCTAAAGATGAATACAAAGAAATTATGAAGAAAGTCGTCACTAAAGTATATATATATATAGATATATATATAATATTATCAAACGAAAACTTACTCTATTTCTTATTTTAGGCTACGCATGCTAATGAAGTTGATCGTAAAAGAATTGGTAAAATGATCGATGCCTATATAGAAAAATATCGAACAATTCGTCAACATAATACCACAAAAACTTCGAATGGAAATCCTTCATAAATTTAATAAGTGTCTCAGCACGAAAAAAAATTATAAAAGATTGATTTGTTTTCTTTTTTTTTGTGTATAATTTTTCTTTCGTTGTTTGTCTTCTATAAATAATTGAACTATATGTGTGTGTGTGTGCGTGGATGTGTATGCGGACAGATGAAAAAAAAACTAAGACAAACAGACAGTGAATGTAAATTGTCCCCATTTATTCTCGTTTATTATGTGTTTTTTAGTTGATTGCTCTGCGGTGGTTGTCTTGTTTATTTGGTTTTGTTTTCTCTTTAATATCTTTCGTTTCTTTATCACACACACACTCAGACACACATATACTCATACATATACATCTTTTTTTGTTTGTTTTTTAAATCTTCACGATATTCACAAAAGAACAAAACAAAAAACGATAATTTGAGAATGCATATGATGTATACATATATGTATATGACAAATATTTTTTCTGTTCAGTTTTTATTTATGCGATTGATAAAATAATCAAAGGGGAAGTTTAAAAAAAAAGAATAATTATTGCGGTATAATGTTTATTTCGTTTTTTTATATCTTCAGTAGTAGACTACTTACTTTTGTGTTATCAATATAAAAAGACAAGAATACAAGTTGCATGGCCTCTTTGATTGTTTGGAGATAAATGAAATTTTTAATTAATCCTGAACTCGATTACAAATAGTAAGCCGTTGGAAATCTCCGTTGAATCTTACTCGGGATGGTTAAAGCTTGAGTAAGCTCTGCACAACGGCCATTTTATGGAATAGAATGAGAAAGTCTTCGGTCAGGTAAAAGCCGTATGAGCAGAAACGATGATGACAATTTGCAGTAGGATAGCTAAAATGCTTCTTTTGTTTTTTTCTTTATTCTTTAAAAAAGAAGACAAAATCAAAGGTTACGTTGAACTGTTGCAAGGTGAAGTTGATCCTATTGAATTTCCAATATTCAATAAGAATTACCTTTTTCTTAGAGCAAGTAGGACCAGATAGCAAATTTCTGTGTTTATATAGTTTTTCTTTTAAAGCGTTGAGATAATTACAAAATGATGAGTAGCTGCCATTATCCCGTTAAATCTGTATGCACAGCTGATAGCAAATAATAAATCAACAGTGTCTTCTAAATCCATCTTAATATGAGTCAAGATAAATTCTTGTAGTGATAAAAATTTCCCCGCATGCCTTCTATATAAATCCGATCATTTGATTTATCGAAATGCAAATCATCTGAATTTTCGATAAGAAACTCATTACTATAAACTATGAGTTTCTCGGTCAATATGAATATTAAATTCCCTTGTAGATGTTACTTGCAATTACAATTATAATTGCAACAGGTGTTGGTTTTATTTATAAATATCGTGAACATTTTACATTTCCAGGCGGTCGTTTATCTCGTCCATATTGTTCAGCATCTCAAACAGCTCTAACATGTATGGGAACTGATCAATTTATCGAACTTTCATTTGGTAAAGTTCATTATATTTATCGACCATCTACAACAGTGACATCATCATCAAAGTTGAATATATTCGTTCATGGATTTTCAATTCCAATGGAAATTTGGCAAAGCGTATTTCAGAAAGTTGTCAATGATAATCATTCATGTTTAATATTTGATTTATATGGTCGCGGTTGGTCCGATGCACCATTTCTACCAATGAATGTTGATTTATTTGTTTCTCAATTAGCAGAATTATTATATGCATTGAATCTACCCTATGAAAAATATAATTTATTTGGTGTTAGTATGGGTGCCGTTATTGTACAACGTTTTACTGAATTGTATCCATCTAAAGTTTCAAAACTTATCCTTTGCAGTGGAGCAGGACTCAACGTTTTAAGACCACCAATGTTATTAATTTCGATTTTATCTATTCCAATAGTTGGTCCGATACTTTTTAAATTGACTATGCAACAAAACGATAGTAAAATGGTACGTGCACTATGGGCTTATCCAGAAAAAGATGAATATGAACAATTTAAAAGATTATTTCAACTAGCTTGTAAACAACATCCAGGCTATTTGCGTTCTTTATATTCAACAATATTTGATTTTAATTTTCAATTATCATCGAAATCAATTGAATCCATTGAAAAATTACATATACCTGTATTAATTGTATGGGGTGATAAAGATACATTAACACCAGTTCAAAATGCTTATCGTTATCATCAATTATATAAAGAATCTATATTACATATTGTACCTGAAGCCAATCATAGTTTACTTATCGAACATCCTCAGGAAGCTCTCGAAGCTATAGAACCATTTTTATTAGATCGCTAGAGTTTATTTGTATTTTACGTTTTAAATAAAACCAAGATAGATCATAGCAAGTAATTAAAACAAAACAAAAAAAGAACTATAAGATTAATTCAACAGTATTATGATTAATGCTTCTTTTTGTGTACTCAAAAAGTGAGTACACTCTAGAATCGGTCAATGTGTCCGTCCGGCCGTAGGCACGATAACTTTCGAAAGGAGAGTCAGACCGTGATGAAATTTTCCACACAGTTCAATCTCATGAATATCTCGGTCGAGTTCGAAGATGAGAAGAATCCCTCAAGAAATGGTTGAGTTATCGAAAAAATTGTCATTTTTGACCAGGCCATCCCTGAGGAAGAGTACAGGGAATTTTTTTTCAAAAAATAAATCTTTCTCAGAATTATTCACAACATATATAAATCGACTCAGTTTTTAACGCCGATTCCGAATCTGATATTAGTTTTGAACTAAACCGTACCTTTCTGATGAAACATCGCCTGAAAAACGTCTCAAAATGCACAAAAACTGCATCCAGAAATCAAATTGCCTAGTTTCTCATGATAATTTTGGTGTTCAGACATTCTAGAATGACTCATATGTCCCATGCACTTTTTGCAGTACACATAACTTTCGGATGAAATCCGAAGTTTCCACATTTATTTAAACTGTGTCTGGTTAGTATCCTAGTTAATATTGAAGAAGAAAAAAGGAAGCCATTCAAGTACTATAGTACGATTTAGGCATTTTTCTTTCTTATAAGTGATCTATGCTATAAATTCACTTTTCTGTTTGCATAGCGATATATGCAAAAAAGAAGAATCGTTTTCTAAGGCTCAAAATTAAACGATACTGTGCGAGTCGAGAAGAGTGATAAATCCAATTAAAGCGAATTCATCTTCGATGGAATAATTAAAAACGGCTCTGTGCGGTGTGTCTGCAGGCAGAATCCAATTTTTTATTTATTGTATACTCGTGCAAAGCTAGAAGTCAATTTATTTTCACATATTTATCATGTCAGCTTAGTTTTTAATTGTCACAAAAGACCCATTTAGCATTCAGTATGTAATAATTTATTCTCTATTTATATCCTAGAAGCTTCTGTGATTAATTTTGCAATAGGGAGAAATACGTCATACTAATTCATGTGAATATTAAGTGCATTCAAAAAGATAATTATTCGATATTCACCTGAGAAAATTTCTATTCTGAGATTTAATATGAAATTATTCTTTTCAAAAATATATATTTCTCACGGAATTATTCGATACTGATTGTTTATTTTGTTATCTTATAGTGTCAATCAAACGAATATGTATTAAGAAAAAGCCGGCTAGAAAATCTCTTAATCATGCTTGGATGAGAAACTAAACGCCAAAATATTTGTTTCTAATAATGATATTATTTATTATTGTGTTGTATGAATATCGGAGCAAAAGTTTTTCGGAAACAGATGACAAAATATGCCGACTATTTAAAGTATTAATATGCCAATTCAATTAGACTAATGTTGCTCTTGTTGATACTGTATGCTTTTCGACGAGTCTAGCAGTCAAAACATGGTGAGAGCGGCAACATATTTACTATTATATGCATGACATTCAGCTATTTTTATCATGACATGATCGCTAAAAGTTTTTGCATGACTTGAGAAAATATATTTGGGATTGATTTTCTTTTTGAAAAAAAAAATAACCCATCGTTCTATAATTTAATAATCAAAATATGAAGAAGATTTAATCAATAGAAGATTATTGTGGTCACAAAAATGCAGTGTTAATATAGCTTGTGTCTATAGCTGGTCTAGAACGTCTGCGAAAAAGATTCTTTCTTATTATCAATCGATAAAGCCAATCAATCGACCTTTAATCCATATTGACATGATGACAATAAAGAAAAATCATTTGACATTCCTCGACATGATCTTCATTTTCACATCCATGTTCGAATACAAATAACATAAACCAATTGATAAATATAATACGAAAGTAAACACTTTAGAATATATGGAACATACAAAAGAGAAAAACCAAGATGATTCTCCAAATGCCTCTATCGTTTTCTTCTTCTTCTTCTTCTTCTTCTTCTTCTTTTTCTTTCTGCTTGACTCTTTTCCCCGCATACATATTAATAATGTCTGACGACAGTCGCATCTTCTTTCTCATGACGGTTATCGTTTGTTACACTTCTTTCTTTTTTTACATGACAAGTGACTTCCTCGTATCTTTTTTTTTTAATTATCCGTATGTCATCGTAAAATTATCCGCCTAGTTGACAATGATAATTATGTATGAGGAGCATATAGACAACATCGATGATTTATAATGAACTTCTTCATATAATGATGCAGTATGCCAATAGATAGATATATCTAACTTCTTTTTTTCACTTTTTTTTCAAATCCGCTTACATTCGAATATTTATAAATAAAGTCAACTTTGATTGAAAAAGCTACATTATATTTCCATGGTAGACTACGAAAATTATGTTTTTTCTTATCTTTCTACTTCTTCTTTCTGATTCAATGAACATATTTATTTTTATATCTATATTCATAACGATATAAATATACATGGTATTCCTCACTGCTTGTCAAGAACACTTTAATGACCATATGCACTCGTTCTTTTCATATTAATATTCGTATTCATCAGTAGGATGATGGATTTCTCTAGTTAATCGAGTGGTCCCATGAAACTTAGGGTTCCGAAAGGACGTGTTATTACTCTCATTTTGCATTTTTTGTTCTCCTTGTCTCGTTCGCTGAGTGTTGTTTATGTGCGTGGTCTTGTTTCGTGCGTTTGAAGACAAATCGAATGATCGCTTATGGCATCGTCACAACAACTCTCCATCTAGTTGAATGGATGGAAGAAAAAAGAAATGACAGTAGGACAAGGTTTTTCCTTTTATGTCTTTGAGTTTGAGCTCTTTTTTCTATCGCTCTCATTCAAATACATTCTCTTCTTCTTTTACATTATCTACGAGGAAAATAACTGCAAGATTCTATGATCTATTGATTGTTGTCATTTTGTTTTCTGTGATCAATACGAACTTTCTACGAATCTAATGATAATCATACTCAATGAAATTTCTGTTGAGAATACGATAAAAGAAAATCAGGTGACCCACGCCCATCTTAAGCATTGCGTTTGAATAAAAACTTTGCCTAGCGCAATGTTAGAAATAAACTTAGCTTATGGAAAAAATGTTTTCCGTCCTCTTTTTTGTTTGTTGTAACTTATCAAAGATGTATTGCGTTCTCATTATCTTATTTTATAGATATACAATGGAACAAACTGATGCGACAGCCGCTAGAGATTCTCTAACTCTTGACATTGATCGATTGATGGAAGTTCGAAAAAGTCAAATTAATTTGTTGAGTGCCGCTTCTTCTGAAGTCAACTTCTGTCTGAACGAGGTAAGCTCTTTTCTTTTCTTTTGTACATCAACGAAGTATTCATACGGAGGGAAAGAAAGCGAAAGTTGTTCGAGGTTTGTTTATTTTTTTCTTTTATTAATAAGAATTTATTTTTTTCCCAAATATCATATATAATATGAAAGAGATATATTTTTTGAGGAAACGACGGAGAAATATCATTTATATCCATTGATCGTTGAAGTTTTGTTGTAATTATAAAATAATTTTTCTCCGAAACGCGATAAATATAGAAACTCATTGGTGTCTATGATAATTTGGTTAACTTGATTTTTCTGCATTTAATATATGTCAAGTGTTAAAAGAAATACGGAATTTATGTAAATGTGCGTATAATTTTTCGCATTGTTATTCAGTCAATATTTTACAAGCATAAGTTTGTACTTATCTTTTGTCAATATGCGCATTTCATACTATATATAGATAGATTGATGCTAGATAAAAAAAAATAGAAAAAGAAAAAGAAAGGAGTACACTGATAGTGTGTTTAAAGAAAGTATGCTTTTTATTGTATTTGTATTCGTTTTCCGATGGATCGTTGTATTGACTATGCATTCATCTTTTATAACAAAACCAGATACCTGGGCCGCATGTGATGGCCTAGGTCGCCTATTGCCCACATATGATCAAGTAGGAGATCTACGGCCAGATAAATTTATTGGAATTTTCTATTTTCTCTGGGCTGAAAATGAAGCTGGTTTTAAAACAGGTCCGTATGATGTAACAAAAATTTTGGCAACAGCAGGTGGAAATTTAATTAATGCAACATGGGGACCTTTATATGGCTTTCATCATTGGAGTCAACCATATTTAAATTATTATCTAATGGATGACGAATTTGTTATAAGAAAACATGCACAAATGTTAGCTGATGCTGGTGTTGATACGTTAATTTTAGATGCAACAAATGCATTTACGTATGACAATATTTGGAGTAAAATCGCTAATATTTATATCGATATGAGATTGAAATCTATGCGCACACCAAAATTTTGTTTTATAACATGGTCATCTAGTGAACAGACAGTTCGAAAATTATATGAAAATTTATATAGTCAAAATCTCTATAGAGATTTATGGTTTTTCTGGAATGATAAACCACTTATATTGGCGAATCCAGATGGTTTTCCATCGGATCTATTGAATTTTTTTACTATACGAGAATCATGGGCATGGACAAAAGGTCAAGCGTGGTTTGGTGATGGCCGTAATAAATGGCCATGGATTGATAATTATCCACAAGGACGCGGTCTAAATGAATCTGGTCAACTTGAACAAACATGTGTTACAGTTGCTGGTCATCCTGTTATGAATATTGGACGTTCATTCGATGGTCCAACTCAACATGAACCCGATCAAATTAATCCCATGATTGGTACCTATTTTTCTCAACAATGGGAACAAGCATTAAAAATTGACCCATCATTTATATTTGTTACTGGATGGAATGAATGGATTGCACAACGTTTTGTTCAAACAAGTTCAACTAATTCTTTTATTGGTAAACAATGGCCAATAGGCACAACATTTTTCGTTGATGAATTCATTCAAGAATATTCACGCGATATTGAACCGATGTTTGGAGGACATGGAGATAATTATTACTATCAACTCATAAATTATATTCGTCGTTTTAAAGGTATGACAAAGCCAGATTTACCTTCGGGACCACAAACAATTCGAATCAATGAAGATTTTACACAATGGAATAATATTACACCCTATTATCTCGATGACATATTTGATATTCCATATCGTAATCATCCGCGTTATGGTGATCATGGCGAACAACTTATTGATTATAGTCAAAGAAACGATTTAGAAAGAATGCAAATAGCACGTGATACAACGAATTTCTATTTCTATCTACGCTGTTATGGACCTTGGATCGATGAAAATAGATTTAATTGGTTATTTCTAAATGTTGATAATAATTATTCAACTGGTTGGATTGGTTTTGATTATTTAGTTGATTTAGGTGAAAATCAACTGAAGAAAAACATGAATAATACAAGTAATTGGCAATACGAAGAAACAATACAAATTGTCAATAGTGGATACAATGAATTACATTTTTCTCTGTCCTATCAGTCTCTAAAAATTAACAATACAAAAATTAATTTACAATTTAAATGGTTATCAGCAGATGTTTTATATACATTTGATCCGCTCAATTTTATTGATAAAGGAGATTCAGCACCCAATGGAAGATTCACATATACATATATGATTTAGAATTAGTAAATCAAAAAATAAATATTTCTCTACAAAATGTTGCCAATTTAATATCTAGATTTTTGTTGAGAAAAAAACCAGGGGAATATGCCTGCATGCATGTGTTTTTGATTATGGAATCGAGTAATTTCTTTCTTTTCTTTTTTTATCATCCTACGCATAGACTGTTATCCGTGCGACGTGAACTATGAATGACGTTGAGAACGTGCTCAATGATGAAATCAAAATCTTTTTTTCAGATCACAATTACATTATTAACGATGAGCCGGAAACTACTACTATCATTGCTGACATCGTTGTCGTGCATTGATGAATATGTTATGTTTTTCGTTGCCAACCAGTTGACAGAGAGAAGTTGTTAAAGCGCATATGATCGGTATTAATGCAAAGCTAAAAATTATATTTTTCCTTTCCTAGTAAAATTGAACTAATTTTATGCGATTTTTCTTTTCTTACTGTAAATACGAACATATGCGTATCATTTACTTTTTTTTTCTATGCTTTAGTCTTATTATATATAATAACTTGTTTTTAGTTTTTATCCCGCCATCGCTTGCTAGACTTAATATCGCTTTATTGACAGTTGTTTCCGTTCATCAGTTGGGCGTACGTTTGTCTACAATAATGTTCGCTACTACTATCTTTCTTTGTATGCTATACTTTCCATTTTTTTTTGACTATGCCAATAACGCGAATGCTCGTTGATTGATGGTTCTATTGAGAGATCTTGAGAAGAGTGTGCATACATACGCATGCACACACACACACACACACACACACATTGGCATTAAACAGTACTAGCAGGTTAATGGTGTGTGTAAATGTGGTAATTGAAGCTTTCTTGCTATCTGCCTGTTTCATATGGACCTGTTCGGTTGTTATTTTAGCATGATTTATGCATATCGAGTTATTGTTTCTAGCCCTGTCTTTTCTCTCCTCTTCCCAACTATATATGTGTGTATGTATGCTATATATACATATATAAATATATATCTGCAGTAGTCTTAGAATCTCGTAGCCATTTCGCATGTAACTGGTGTGTATTTTTCAAGATGCAATGACGAGAATGATGACGTGCATATTTTATCTATCTTGAATGTGCGCGCTCTTCGTCGTTTTTCTTTTTTGTATGCGACGTGACGGAAACGATTCAATGCAAGATTTTTTATTTTTTATTTGTTGCGCAAATATAGTGATACAAATTTATTCCTTTTGGTCAGTAAATATATAAATATATGCAGTTTTGATTGATTCTTAAACTCGGTTTATTATCAAAGTTGCAGAAAGAAATATGGTTGACAAGAAAGAAAGAAAGAAAGAAAGAAAGTGGTGGCAGACATGACACAGATGATATAAAAAGTGATAGTAATTGTTATCATATAGAGCATGTATCCTCACAGAGAATCAGACAATAACAGATACGAAATGTATGAGAGAGATAAACAGCGCAAACAACAAGCGAGGAAAAAAGAACTATCAAACGACCTGCTTTACATCTTTTTCTAAAAATAAACATATGATCAACAACAGCATTATCATCATCATCGATTGACTTCATTTTACACCAGCTTACATCTGTTCTGTTTGCCTTGTTTCAATTTTAGAACTTCTAGTGCTATTTTTCTTTCTTTTTTTGTCTACTATCACATAGTATTACTAGGTCTATGTGCTATATAGCACATGCATACCGTCTTTTAAACTTTTGTCTCCGTGGATTTGAGCGCTTCATCGGCGGCTGCCGTTCTTTTCTTCCTCTTATTATTATTATTATTATTATTATTATTATTATTATTATTATTGTTGTTATTATTATTATTATTATTATTATTATTCGTTTTTTTCTTCTACTCTAACTCTCTTTTCTTCTGCATGAGCCTGGCTTCTTTGTCTCAACAAAAATGACGCAAAAACACCATTTTATTCGATCATATATACATGAGGCAACCAACATTAGAATCTTCGATGTGTGTATGTGAGTGTATGTGTGTGCGTGATGTGAATTAGAGAGAGACTGAGAAGGGACAAGATAGACACAGAGAGGAGGGAAAAGATAGAGAGAGAGAGAGAGGGAGAGAGGGAGAGGCAGCGGATCCGCTCGTTTCTGTTATTGCTATTGATGTCGTTGTCGATGAAAACAGCAGAGGATGTGAAAGGGAGGGAAATATCGCTGTTGGTGCTGGTTCTGACTCTGATTGTCCTTCATCTTATTGCTCTTATCCATCTCCTTTTCCTTTTTTTTCTTTTATCTTTTTGTCCTTGTTGCGGATTTATTAATTGTTTTTGTCAGTGCATTATAATACTATTTACTGTGTAGTAAGAAACGTGAAAAATTAAGAGTAAATACACGCTCATTTGTTGCCTTGCTTTGCATTCCATTCTGCATATCATACTGTAGAGTAAAATTCTATATTTGGAGATGATGTCTACACTATTATTAATGGAAACTCGAGATCTCCAACGAAGGTGAACGTATGGACACGGTTATCAATTGCCATTGACGGATCGTCGTCGTTTTAACGACACTTGACGAGACGACCATATCTACCGAGCAATACGCACGATACATGCTAAGCTCGCGACATCAACGAACGCTTTCATCAACAGGTATGAGACATTTACATGTTCACGGAAAAAGCATATATCTTTTATCATAAGCCTGACTTCATCGCAGGAAGTTCATCACAAGATGCGTTCAATGTAATTAAACTCGAGCAAAACGTTGCTCTGTATGTTAGAATTTTAGTCGTTTTTTTTTGGTTTTGTTCTATGAGGCTTTTGCGGTTTCCCATCTGCTCGACATACAATTCAATTAAAATGAAAGTGTGTGCTTGGTCGCTCAATTCATTTTTACATTTTTGTTGTTGGTAAATTTCCTTCAAATTAGTGCACGACACAACATCTCTCACGTTATATTCTTGCACACATAGCTAATCTTGACAATACTTGTTTCTCATGTCATCATTAATTTCACTATATACTTGCTCGTCTTTATTGCGTGTATTGATATCTAAGATTTCGGCCAACTGCTTTCTTTTTTCTCTCTCCATCAGTAATGTCATTTCGTTTCTTTTTTGTTTTGTTGTAGAAAAAAGAGAAGAAGAATGCGCTTAATCTTATGCGGAAGTCGTCAACTATCCTTAGCATAATTTCAGGGTACACTTAGTTCATTAGCTTGCTCCTTTCACTTTCGGATTAAATGAAACTAACAAGTTCTGTCATCTAAAACATGTATGCATTAGTCGTGAATATATATTTAGATAGATCACTTTCTATTTCTTTCATCGGATTGATGAAAAATAGTTAATCGAATTATTCTTCATGGATGATGACGACTAGCAGAGGCGAGAAAAAAGGAATTGTTGAAATCGACTGTGAACGACAGTCGCTCTTGAACATGACAACCTTTTAGACTTTTTTTCTTAAAAAAGAAAAAAGCCCAAGTTTTATTATAAGTATATCTACATGTCGTTTTATGTAAAAATAGAAAGAAAAAAAGAAAGAGAAAGAAAAGAGAAGAGGAATTTACATAAATATATATATATGTATTGTTTCATGTTATTGACGAACCTTCGCATACGTTCAATGTGCCGTCGATATCTACGACGATGATAAAATTAATGGGATTTTTCTTTCTAATTCTCATATTATTTCCTCATTTTTATTCGTAATTAGAATAGAAGAGTCGATTCATAGAAGTATTTATTTAGATATTTATTATATTCTATTGTTTCCTGTTGCAGTTATTTTTTAATGGTTGCAATGAAGCTGAATAAATGAACCAAGTATTAATCAGAAATTGAAGAGCACTTTGAATCAAATGAATGCATATGTGAGAAAGCGAAAACGATCAATTGAGTACATCTCGTCTTTTCTTATACTTCGGTTCTTTCTTCTTTTTTTATTTTTAAATAAAAAATGGCGAAAGAAGGAAATCATATAAGAAGAATAGGAAATATTTCTATTTCTCCACATGTCGAACTGATTGATTGGAGCTAAGAAACAAATTCACGCATAGAAGTATATATATATATATATATATTAATTTATATGTAGTCACATAGATGCACATAATAAATGATGCATTTTGTCGAGTTTCTAAGGAGACATAGAAAAAATAAGGTCAAAACTTCCAGTGTCTTCTACTAAGTATATTAAATGCAAATGCGACTAGAGATGTGTAACATATAGAGACACATAATATGCACATACAAATATGCCATAAGAACGAAAAGTCACTAAGAGAAGAACACAAAAGAAAGACTAGTTTCAGGTTTTCCCGTTTTGTTGCTGTTAGCAATGACAGAACAGAGCAGAAGGGAAAGAAGAAGAATAGAACGGAATGAAAGACAATCGACTGCTTTGCTCAATTCTTTTTCTTTTTCTTCTTCCTCGTCATCGTCGACGTCGTCGCTGTTGTTCTCTCTTTCTCCTTGCTGCTATGCGTCAACCGATAGAGACGTCGTTCTCGTTTAGCTTCGACGATTGTTGAAGGAAAAAACGGAGAACAAGGCTCTAGACTTTTCTCTATGTTTCTCTTGATACTGCGCACAGTGTCGATTGTGTGTTGTTGTACAAATAGTTAATTAAAGCAACTGTTTCTGCTACTTGCTATCACTGTGTCGTTTGCAACCACAATGTTGTAACAAGTGACGACAAAGCGGTGGTCATACGGCCATCATCTTTTCCAATTTTTTTTCGTCGTCTACGATTTCTATTACTAATTTTACAAGTATCATGACAACTGCAACATCACCAAAAGCAACATCTGCTCCAGTAGCCACTATTAATGCTCCCTCCCCAATGGGCAAGGTTTGCGGTTGTATTTCTACTTGATTAATCGATATATTTACATATATTTATCAATTGGCAAAATATGATTGAGCACTAGTTATAGAGTTACTCTGGTTGTAGTATTAATCGTAGTAATAGTTTCTTTATGTAAAAATGATGACGGTAATGCATATTAACGACTCATCTATATATCCGACTGCCTGTCGATTCGTCGACGGCATTTAGTGACATGACAGCAAACGATGCGCACATAGTATCGCAACTTAATTCGTGTAATAAAAAAAGATTGTTTAACGATGTATACAAAAAAAAAGAGAAGCCTGAAGAAAGAGAAAAAAAATCATCCACCGGACATAATGTGCACATTTATTTTTCTCCAGTATGCATTTATTTTTGGAGCACTTTGATCTTGAATATATTTATGTATATCAGGTGTTCTATGACACATACAGAATAAATTCATTGACAAACACTTCTTTTTTTTCTCATGTATTTAGGTATTCATTTGTATGTTTAGAAAATGCCATTGGAGGGAAGCTATGTGGTGTGGAATAATCGTGGCGGTTCGGGCAAAACTAATTTAACTTATCATCTAGCTATCAAATACGCATATAGAAATCCAGATAAAACTGTTCTTGTTGTTGATATGTGTCCACAAGCCGATCTTAGCCATGCTTTTCTTGGTATGAAAATGTTCAAAATAATATTAGAAAGAAAGAAAAAAGATGAAATTAATTACTGTAAGGGCTCATGAAGCCGTCAGTTATTGCATAATATAAAAAAAAATGAAACTAATTTTTAATTGATTGTTATTGTTATTCTTTTACACGTTGTTTTTTTTTAAATTTAATTAGGCGATGATGAGGACGGACATGACTATGTTTCACAAATAGGTTCACTTAAAAAAGATCCTATGATACTTGACGGACAACAACGTATACCACGAACAATATCAGGTTATCTCGATATATATACATCAGTTGGATTACCAAATAATGTTGATCCACGAACATTTTTATTTAACGTATCCAAATTTAACAATCAATTACCTCGTAATGTAAATAAAAGAATTTATTTATAAAAAAAATAAAAGAAAAAAAACAAACAGGAATTCATGTTATTTTCTTTTTGCATTCGAATTAGGTTTATTTATTATGTGGTGATACATCCCTTGAATTACTAGGCAAAGCAATGGATTTAAAACGAAGTTCACATACAATAACTCCTTATGCTAATCCATGGCGTACAATAACACAAAGTTTACGCGCATTTGTGCATAAAATAGGCGAGAGACGTGGAATTAAGTTAATGACATTTATTGATACCAATTCATCATTCAGTATTTGTACTGAAATAGCACTAACAGCTGCAGACCGTCTAATCCTACCTGTCAGTGAAGATCATTTACATCGAAATGGCTTCGAGTATCTTTTTAGGTATTAAAATAAATATGCATTAACAGCAAAAATAGAAACCACCAAAAAAATCTTTTGATTTTCTTTCGTTTTAGTCTTCTTTATGGTTTCTCTCAGCCGTCCAGTATTTATTATTATTATCGTCATTACAGTTTTTATTATCGTGCCGACGAAAATAGTGTTAAATTACCTAAGATACATTTAATTCTATGTAAAGTAGGATCCTCAAGTACAGAATCAAAAATCGGTATTGGTGGTAATGTACCAACCCCCGGCGAAATAGATAAATGTTGGCGTTTTGTTTATGATACATACACAAAACATCGCGATGCATTCGAAATCCGTACATCATCGATATTAGCCACATCACCATCCCATGAAAAAACTTATACGACCGCGCCACGGTTATCATCAATATCATTAACACCATCGTTAATACACGAACAGCATCCATCGTCATTACCAGGTTCCCTAACACCATCAGCAGCCAGTCATTGTCATAATCATATAAATAAGTTGAATAATCAAACGCCACCATATCAAATACAAACATTCGAAGAATTCATGCGACAATACGTAATGCATATTGGAAATGAAGCAAATGTTGTATCGCGTATAGCCGTTATATCACATTCACCATTACTAGCTGTTAAACATCCACATCATTCACATGAATATCAAATATGTGCACAAACTTTCGACAAAACATTGAACGATATTGTAGAACGGATTTGATCATAGAAAAAGGGTTTTCACACAAAAGAAAAAGAAAATCAAAACCATGTGATCCTATTCATTAAAGTCTTCCTTGAGATAGAGTATCTGTTCTTTTTCTTCTCTTTCCTATTTGTACAATAATACGTTTTTTCGTCTTTGTCTATCTATTTTTGTCTTCTTGCTCTGGTAATCATGACACATAAAATGCAACAAAAAGAAAAAGATAACGATTCAGGATCACATAGGTTCATATCTCTCGCTCTCTCTCTCTCTCTATATATATATATATGTGTATGTGTGGTGAGCATAAACAGATTTGTATAGAAATAATGTTTGCTCATCAGCAATATCACTAGTTTCAATTTTTCTTTGTTTACAATATTTTATTTTATTTTTTGTTTTCTTAATTTTCCCTTAAACAACAACAATAACATGCAGTTGATTTATTGCCGAGTGAAAGGATATCCTATATTTGGTAATAAAACGTGATCTATCTGAATAAGCAAGTGTTGTTATCTTTCTCATTCGTTGTAAGATATTTTTTTTGTTATGAAGAGACACGCTGAAAAACAAACACAATTACTCAACAATAGATTTCATCATGCTAACATTTACCAAGAGAGAAAGAAAATAATTGAATTAGTAATTATAATTAAAAAATTATTTATTAGTGGTAATTGAAAATTAATTAGACAAAAGTTTAAATTCAGTTTTCGAACTTGACAAGGAGCTCGACGCTATGGGAAAACGTTGTGATAGAATGTAAAATTTGTATTTTGTTTTTGGGAGAATTTTAATTTAGTGTCAATTGACCTTTGAGAGATCAAACAAATTGAATTAGGATGTATTTCAACGCGCTTGATTTGAGTTAAAGTACAAGTAAATATTATTCTAAATATTTCTCTCTGACAGATCATTGGTCGATGTAAACTGTGTCCATGTTTTCGATATTTATAGAACAAAAAAGGATCATTTTGAAACTGTCCATCTCATATTGCTTCGTTGAGAATACGCTTACCTTTTACCTAATTCAAAAGAAAAAGGTAATATAGTGTATGCAATAAAGAACACGATTGGTCATTTATTTCTTTTGCAAATTTACATTTTTTACCTCTAACAAATCAGCACATAATTTCTAAACCGGAAATCCTTAAAAAAAAACCAATACTACAAATCTGTTCGACAAATATCGAAAAATTCTCATTTGAATATTCAATATTTTCAAATTTCTACAGGTTACTTTAAAAAATGCATAGAACAGTTTTTTTCTTCTAATTGCTTTTCGATCATCCATTGTGAAGAATTTATCGAACAAATTATTCGAAGAATTACAGGCGTTAAGTAACACATTTCTTTTTTCGAGTAGCTCAGCAGATTTGTATTGTAAAGATTAATCAAATAGTTTCGAACTTTACTCATGTTATGTTTGTTATCACATATTTGATTGTACTGACGATAACAAATACGATACTATGTTTCAAACATCGGTAAAAAGAATCGTTTATATCTACATATTCTTGTTGAGAGTTCTTTTGAAGAGACACAAAAAGAAGAGAATGAGTCAACATACGATTCTTTCTTTCTTTTTGGAGAATCTTCAAAAAGAAAAATTGTTTAAGTAAAAATAGAGTGAAAAAGAAAATTATTCTACTGATGGAGTACTCAAGAGAATGTTAGTTGAAGACTATTACATATGAGTAAGCGATGTTAAATGCTTTCATATTCATTAGTAAACCATTCTAAAGACCAATATTAAAGAAAGTTCTACACAAAGAGGTATTTTATCTAAAATAAATTATTTGTGGAAATATAGAGGAGACAAAACATTTTAATTATCAATTGAAATATCGGCATATAATTCTATCTGTTCTATCATATTCGATAGGCCATAAATTACCTTCAACAAGAAAATAATATTTCTAAAATAGCTGTCATAATGAATAATGATATTTTGCATGTTGACATTCAAAAATATCTATTCCTCGACAGTCTACTACTTTATCTATCTTTGGCTGATTCGGGTACAGTTTAACCTGAAAACAATCTTATCTTGATGATATTACTGACAGAATCATCCCTAGTTTTGAGTTACTTAGCCTACGCGCACCACAAAGAATTACATATATATAGATATAGATATGTACAAATGCATGCATATATTTTATCCATAGAAGATAAACGAAGACCTTGAAAATTATTCTACATATCAAGATGATCAGTGTAAGTCTTTGAAAGTAAATTGAAGCACATATAAATATCCTAATATTCCATTGTATTTTATATTGCATAATAATACTTAGCGATGAAAATTTATAAGAGTTATGATGATCGAAATTTGAGTTGATTAGAAATGATCAAAGAAAAAAATTACGTGAGAATATAATTTCATTTTTTTTTCAATAGATTTTATAATCCCTCTTTCATCAACACTTTTTCATCTTCTTTTTCGTTTATCCTTTTGGTTAAATAATCTGTTCGTACAGTTCATTATGTACACGAATATCTATCTATATGTATGTATAACAGTCGCCATTTATTGCTGTTGATCATGACTGTTGTAAAGTAGTGGCGTATCATCATACACCTACTAATTCCTTTTTACAAGGCAATACGACAAGGAAAATGAGATGATGATGATGATCATGGAGATGTGCTAGTCCTTCTTCTCTTTTAAGCTTATGTTCATTACTTAACTGTCGACAAACGGCACGACGTGAAACGAAAAAGAAAAACTAAAATAAATAGTCCTGTTTCGCTCATACATATATATATATATATATATATATATATACATATAATCGATCATATCACAAACGGACTCGAAGGTTGTTAACTATCAACATCGCTTGTTTTACTATTATCACAAAGAATGGTAAGTTCTATTATGCGAACATATAATTGAAAATATACAAGAAGTCATCTGATGATTTCTCCGTGAATCAATGGACAATAGAATTTCGTATACTTTGTAATTGAAGAGCATTGAACATATTCAGATCAAGTTGAAGATCTTAGGGACAAAAGAGCATCTTTTTAAAATGAATCACTGATGAGTTGCATGGATTTTAATATCTATAGTGAATGTCATAGGCCAATAAATCAAAAGGTTCGATTGAATCTATGAATTGTTGTGTTTTATTAGAACCTGTAAAATTATAAACTGTCGAAAGATAAAAACATAACGAGTAAACCCCACAGTATCATTATATTTGAATAAGTATAAAAATAGACCTATCATTTTTTTTTGCGGTTAAATGAGATTTGCTCTGACCTGTTTCGATGTGCTCTATTTAACCATGACGAAAAAAAGTTAGAATTATTGACATGGCATACATTAGAGAGATATTTTTCAATAGAATATACATAGATAAACTCCATCTTTATAACTTTTACCAATGACACCTTTTTATTTGGTCTTGATATGTTCAAAATACTTTTATTTTACAACATATTGATTATATCGTAGCTCTCTATGAATTAATTGATAATGTTCATAGATTAAAAAGGTATTATTGAGTTTTTAAACATTAGCTGTAGTTGTATTATTATGTAGTTAACATATGACGTCGAAAGATTTTGAAGTTGAAGGCTTTAAAACAAAACGAAACTTCACGTATACATATACAATTTTTGTCATTATCGGTTTCACTTTCCATTGATTGTTTTAATCTAATCTCAAATAGTGTTTCGCTATTTCCTTTCTTTTATCATCATTAAACTGAAGTAAAATAGCTATACTCCTTCTTTAATCCAGCGCCCCTCGAATTGTCCTTTATAAAATTGAAATTACAACAAAACGAAGACTAACAGATGTCATGATAATACTTCTTTTTCTTTTCGACTATTGCGTATTGTTCAAGGATTATATTATCACCATCATTTTGTATATTTATACGTACAAATGAAAGAGAAGACAAAAAGTAGAAAAGCAGAGAAGGAGAGAGAAAGAGAAAGAGAAAGAGAAAGAAAGAGAGAGAGAGAGAGAGAGAGAGAGAGGGAGAACATATACGGAAGAGATGTACCTTCAACTTTGTAACAAACAGAATAGTGATATACCAACAGGTAAATAGCAATCTCTACCAAAGACGTAAAGCTATAGAAAAGGATATAAAATAGAGGAAATAAACGTCAATTTACTGAATATTACTTTTTCGAAGATAAAGTAAATTTTTGAATTTCCTTAGCAACATGGTAAGTAAAAATTAATAGCTAATTAATTTTATTATTTATGTTAATTTTTTGTATAGATTCTCTGGTGGTTATCTTTATTTATAATTTACATTATTTCGTTTACTGTTGCTAATCCAACAAATTTTACTATTGAACCGCGTCATATTCCAGGTTTGTCAATTGAACTTTTTTCGAATAGTGCTTTATTTGTCTAGTTCATGAAAAAAAACAAAAAAGAATTCTTCCATGATGAGAATATTTACATGAATTGTTATTGTAGTACGTTTTTTTACACCCGTCATTGCACCAAGTTTAGCAAGTCGGTGTTTTGGATGTCTTGTACCGTCATCTGACTGTACAGTACCTTGTTCGAGTCCTCAGCGTTGTTTTATACGTGGGCCAACATCATTCCATCCAGGTTGGAATAATTAGATATAGATTAATGCTTTTTTCTAGACGCTTCATCGCCGCTGTCAGGCCGTTCGGCTATTGCCATCGTAGAAGAGGACAAACGGTGTTTTGCATGCACGAGTTTTCCACATACGAGCATTGCCAGTCGATGCATCGTGCCTTGTCACTATAATCAGCGATGCTATTTGAAAGCTGCCCATGCCAATGCAACGCGTAAGCTTAAATGAATGTTTGGCTTTCCGCTTTTTTAATTAGCATGAAAGCGTGAAAGATAAAAGAGGCAATGTGAAAAACGATGTGATTGAAATTATGTTCTTTTTTTTCGTTTTAAAGTAAATGATCGTCGTTGTACTGACGAACGATGGGTACGCGATTTACTTGTCGACGGTTGTCTGACATACAATAGCCTTTATTGGTGTATGTGTTCAACTGATTTATGTAATTCCGGTGATTTCAATTCTATTCGTGGTATGTAAAAGACTATGATTAGACAGTAATCATTTAAGAAGCATCATTGTGATAAAAAATATACATATATATAACAAAATAAGCTTTTGTAAATTAGGTTTCGATGATTGTTCAACTAATCCTTGTCCGCCGAGCACTATCTGTCTTGATACAAAAGATGGCTTCAGTTGTATATGTCCACCATGGCAAGAAGATTGCACTTATTGTAAGAAAAATTTTAACATATATAATCGTATTAAAAAAAAATATTGTTGTATTTGTTTTAGCTTTTAGTGTCGGTTGTACGTGTAAGAATGGTGGCAGATGTATTATGGGTCTTGGAACATATATTTGTGAATGTCCATATGGTTACAATGGAGTCAATTGTGAGACACGTAAGTTATTATTGAATACAGCTGTTCAAATATGAATTATGACTACAAAACATTTTGTTTAAAGACAGAGAAATTTTTAGTTGATTCACATAGGATACTCGAGTATCTAGTAAACTAAAACATTTTTGTTTTTACACATCCACAGGAATCAAGACACAAGCATTAGTTGAACGTAAGCAGCATGAAAAAAAAGATTTCTTTTGTTTGTGTCCGTCTGTTCAGTTGAATCTCTTTATGTTGAAATCTTTTTTCTAAGGAATTCGTCGCCAAAGTTATTCGCCATCATCTTGTTACACTCGATGTGAACGGCGAACATGTACTTATCGTCAGTCAGGATACGGCATGGCACCATTGAGTTGTACATGTGATCAGCCTAGTCGTTATTCGAGCGGTAGCAATAACTGTAACATGCGTATGTTATACTAGAAAAAAACGTCTAAATCAGATGTGGCTGAGTACAAAAAAAAACATTTAGAACGAGCTCCACAACCCTATGTAGTTTGCAATCCAAATCCTTGCCGATATGGACAATCATGTTATTCATTAACATCATACAGTTTCTACTGTACATGTCAAATAACTTATATAGGTCCTCTGTGTGAACGATGTTAGTAAAAATCATCATTTGTTTTTACATTTTATCAGTTTAACTAAAATAATTATTTTTCAATATCAGCAAATCCTTGTGCGCATAATCCGTGTTCTCATGATCAAAGATGTATTGTTAATGCTCAAAAGAGAGCTAGTTGTGTATGTAATACACCTTACTGTCAACGTCGTAAGAAGATATATACATATATATGTGATTTGTACATTTCTACAGCATTTTTTCCCTTAATTCCATTTGTATGCATGTATTGTTATGAATATGTTTTTTGTTTCACCTGCTTATACAGGAGACATCTGTATTCCAAATCCCTGCATGAATGGTGGTACATGTCAATTGCAAGGCGTGCTCAGCTTTACATGTCAATGTCGCCCAGGTTTTCACGGATTAACTTGTCAGATATGTAAGTATTTTATAGAACACAAGAGAAATGTTGTCGATTGCACGAGCTTATGAATGACAGTGTTGACATATAGCGTTTATTGTTTATATCTTAATTTATTTTAAACTCATATATTAGGTGATGCTTGTACTCCAAATCCATGTCTAAATGGAGGATCATGTATTTTTGATGAATCAACAGGATCTTTCCGTTGTTATTGTCCAGCTGGATATACTGGACGTACGTGTGATGTTGGTAAGTTTGTTTTTATTTCTCTACTGAAGAGCATCGATTATGAAAGAATGTATGAGTATGCCATATACATTATTGTTCTAGGAAATGCTATTACTACTGCTTCTCCTAATCCATGTTTACCAAATCCATGTCGTAATGGTGGAACTTGTCAGCCCAATAATGTAGGAAGTTTTATGTGTTCATGTCCAACTGGTTATCAAGGCATTTGTTGTGAAACTCGTAAGTTTGATAGGAAAATATTCTTCTTTTTTTTCCAAAACTTGCAACAAAATTCATAGTTTTGGATCCCTGTACGCCAAGTCCATGTCAAAACAGTGGCATCTGTATGGCAAGTGGAACTAACTTTTTCTGCTCATGCCAAGGCGGATCTTCCGGTCAAAATTGTGAAATACGTAAGTATTCTAGTAGCCTGATCAACTTTATTTTTATTTTTTGTATCGTCGCCTATCTTAATCATATATTATCTTTATAATACTAGGTGATCCTTGCATACAAAATCCTTGTCTTAATGGTGGTCAATGCAGACCTAATGGAATGGGAGGTTTCATATGTATGTGTATGCTTCCATTTTCTGGCCAACGATGTGAAGATCGTAAGTTAATTTATTCATATCATTCATACTCATAGACTGCTTCATGTTATTTTATCTAGGTATAGATCCATGTGCTAATCAACCATGTCGAAATGGAGGTACTTGTCAACCAACTAATGGCAATTCTTATCAATGCATCTGTCCACCTGGTTATTCAGGTTNGGAATGGGAGGTTTCATATGTATGTGTATGCTTCCATTTTCTGGCCAACGATGTGAAGATCGTAAGTTAATTTATTCATATCATTCATACTCATAGACTGCTTCATGTTATTTTATCTAGGTATAGATCCATGTGCTAATCAACCATGTCGAAATGGAGGTACTTGTCAACCAACTAATGGCAATTCTTATCAATGCATCTGTCCACCTGGTTATTCAGGTTTCGATTGTTCGACACGTACGTTTTATACAATTTGAAAACAATGAAATTGAAACAAATAATTGAATATTTAGGTGATCCTTGCTCTCAAAATCCATGTATGAATGGTGGTCAGTGTTATCCAACTAATGCTGGAGGATTTAGCTGTCAATGTCCTTCGGGTTTCAATGGTCAACAATGTGAAGATCGTAAGCATATTGTTTTTTTGCTAAATGACTGCATGATCTTATTGTTATACTGCGGTTAGGTGATCCTTGTGCTTCTCAACCATGCATGAATCAGGGCACTTGTATGAGAGAAAATGGTGGTTTTCATTGTGCATGTCCACCAGGATATTCAGGAAGTCGATGTGAAATTCAAGATCCATGCCAAAATAATCCATGCATGAATGGTGCTACATGTCAATCTACTAACGGGAATGTTGGTTATCAATGTCTATGCCCTAGTGGTTTCAGTGGACTACGTTGTGAGACAAGTGCGTTCTTTTGTTTAGAAATGAGTTTTCGTCTTTGCCAATATTGAAGTCATTGTAGAAATAGTGAGGATGATAATATCTTATGCTTTGATCAGAGTTTCAACGAGATATAAACCATATCACTAGTTGTTTGGTACATTCGAAAGCTCAATTTATTTATTAGGAGATGCATGTATCCCGAACCCTTGTATGAATGGTGCAATGTGTGTTGCGAACGGCTTTGGTGGATTTACTTGTCAATGTTCTCCAGGATTCAGTGGTCCACGATGTGAAGATCGTAAGTAGAACACACGGTTAAGTTCTTGCATGTTTTATCGTTTTGATGTCATATTAGGTGACCCTTGTGCTTCTGTGCCATGCATGAATCAAGGCACTTGTATGAGAGAAAATGGTGGTTTTCGTTGTGTATGTCCACCAGGTTATTCTGGAAACCTATGCGAAATTCAAGATGCATGCCAGAGTAATCCTTGTATGAATGGTGGTACTTGTCAACCTTCTAATGGAAATTTGGGTTTTCAGTGTATATGTTCCACTGGTTTCAGTGGTCTCTACTGTGAAACTAGTACGCATACTGCATACGTCTAATGATTGATAGGCTGATTCTTGAGTGATTCATTGTAATGTGATGTTCTGTTTTTAAAGGGGACCCATGTGCTCAAAATCCTTGTCTAAATGGTGGACAATGTTTTCCAACTAATGTTGGCGGATTTTATTGTCGATGTCCTCCGGGATTAAGTGGTGAACGATGTGAAGATCGTAAGTAGAATAGAATGCTCAGAAACTGCACTATGCTTATTTTTAAATATAACTAGGTGATCCATGCAGTCAAAATCCGTGTATGAATGGTGGTCAGTGTTTCCCAACGAATATTGGAGGATTTACTTGTCAATGTCCAGTTGGATTCAATGGTCAACGTTGTGAAGATCGTGAGTATATCATATTGTTCAAAACTGATGTTCTTATATTTAAGTGTTTTCGTGATATAAGGTGATCCTTGTGCTCAAAATCCATGTATGAATGGTGGACAATGTTTTGTAAATAACATTGGAGGATTCACTTGCCGATGCCCTTCTGGATTCAGTGGCCAACGATGTGAAGATCGTAAGTATATGATATTGCTAAGTAACTGCATGATCTTATTGCCATACTGCGATTAGGTGATCCTTGTGCTTCTCAACCTTGCATGAATCAAGGCACTTGTATTAGTGAAAATGGTGGCTTTCGTTGTGTATGTCCAGCAGGATATTCTGGAAGTCGATGTGAAACTCGAGATGCATGCCAAAGTAATCCGTGCATGAATGGTGGCATTTGTCAGCCAACAAACGGAAATATTGGTTATCAATGTATATGCCCGTCTGGTTTCAGTGGTCCCCTTTGTGAAACTAGTACGCTTGCATCATGTTCTTCTTCACTTTTGAATGAATGCATAATTGATATGTACGTAAGTTTTGCTTTTCTTATAGGAGATGCGTGTGCGCAAAATCCTTGCTTGAATGGTGGTCAATGTATGTCGACTGGGATCGGTGGTTTTACCTGCGTGTGTGTTGCTCCTTATACGGGCCAACGATGTGAAGATTGTAAGTTTGAGAGAATGCTATAAATATCGTAACATTGCTATGACACTGCATTTATTTAAGCAAATCCATGCTCGAATAACCCGTGTGGTGATAATGGACAGTGCATTCAGAGTGGTGGAGGCTTCTATTGTGAATGTAATCTTGGCTTTTTTGGAAATCTATGCGAGCGTAAGTTTCAAATGTATTTTTATATTTCGTGGCTTGCAATATTTAATTCGCATGATATCAGGGCTTGTATGCACGCCTAATCCCTGCACGAATGGTGGCACATGTGAAGCTCGTCCTAATGGTGTCTTTCATTGCAACTGTCCACCTGATTTTGAAGGGCAACGCTGTGAATTTCGTATGTGTGCTTTAAAAATGATAGAGTCAAATAAAACCGATGAAATTTAATGCTGTTTAATTGTATAGGTAAAGTTTGTGAACCAAATCCATGTGTCAATGGAGGAACATGTAGTCCATATGGTCTTGATACTTATTCGTGTAATTGCCCATTTGGTTATACTGGTAGAAATTGTGAAAGCGGTAAGTAGCATGTCATATTTTGTTTTAAAAAATAAATCGGTATTCTGTATTTTTGTTAAGTTGATCCGTGTATTCCCAGTCCATGTGAAAATGGTGGTCAGTGCAGATCAACTGTAGGCTCCAGCAGTTATGTTTGCGATTGTCCACCTACTTTCATTGGTCAAAATTGTGATATGCGTAAGTTATTAGAAGAATGACGAACAAGCAATCTTGATACGAATTAAAATTGTTTCCGTTTTTAACGAGTTGAAGTAGAAAAAGTCACTACCAGTAAAATATTTTCTACAAGAAACAAGTTTCTTTACTATTTGTTTTCCATATTTACCCCTAAATTTTTCCTACTTTTAATTGAGAAATCAATAAAAAAAGAGACATCAAATATTATGCTGCATTCATATTTATCATACTTTTTTTAGGTGAAATCTGCTCTACAAATCCATGTCTTAATGGTGGTCAATGTACTGCTAACAGTATTGGAGGCTTTACATGTATGTGTATCTCGCCATTTACAGGACAACGATGTGAAGATCGTAAGTTAATTTATTCATATCATTCATACACATAGACTGTTTCATGTTATTTTATCTAGGTATAGATCCATGTGCTAATCAACCATGTCGAAATGGAGGTACTTGTCAACCAACTAATGGCAATTCTTATCAATGCATCTGTCCACCTGGTTATTCAGGTTTCGATTGTTCGACACGTACGTTTTATACAATTTGAAAACAATGAAATTGAAACAAATAATTGAATATTTAGGTGATCCTTGCTCTCAAAATCCATGTATGAATGGTGGTCAGTGTTATCCAACTAATGCTGGAGGATTTAGCTGTCAATGTCCTTCGGGTTTCAATGGTCAACGATGTGAAGATCGTAAGCATATTGTTTTTTTTGCTAAATGACTGCATGATCTTATTGTTATACTGCGGTTAGGTGATCCTTGTTCTCAAAATCCATGTATGAACGGTGGCCAATGTTATCCAACTAATGCTGGAGGATTCACCTGTCAATGTCCTTCGGATTTCAATGGTCAACGATGTGAAGATCGTAAGCATATTGGATTTTTGCTAAATGACTGCATGATCTTATTGCTATACTGCGATTAGGTGATCCTTGTTCTCAAAATCCATGCCTGAACGGTGGACAATGTTTGGCAAATAATATTGGTGGATTTGCATGTCAGTGTCCTTCGGGTTTCAATGGCCCACGTTGTGAAGATCGTAAGAATGACATATAGTTAAGGAATTGCATGCTTTTTTAGCTTTGATATCATATTAGATGAACCTTGTACTTCTCTGCCATGCATGAATCAAGGCACGTGCGTGAGAGAAAATGGTGGCTTTCGCTGTGCATGTGCATCAGGATATTCAGGAAATCTTTGTGAAATTCAAGATGCATGTCAAATTAGTCCTTGCATGAATGGTGGCATATGTCAGCCTGCTAACAGCAACATTGGCTATCAATGTACTTGTTCCGCTGGTTTCACAGGTTTACAATGTGAAAGACGTAAGATAGCTACACAGTGCTTGGAAGTTTTTCTACGTGAAATATGATATATCCAACATTGGAAAATTTTTGAAGTCTGTGATTCACGAAATATATTTGATCTATTTAGGAAATGTATGCACACCAAATCCATGTCTTAATGGTGCTACATGTGTACCAAATATAATGGGTGGTTTTACATGTGAATGCGCTGGCAGTTTTACTGGATTACGATGTGAAGATCAAGATGGTTGTTCGAGTCAACCATGTAAAAATCGTGGCGTTTGTGTTAATTTAGCTGGTGGCTCATACGAATGTCAATGTCGTACAGGTTTTGAAGGACCTACTTGTGAACAAAGTTAGTGTAAATCAATATTGTTAGAATCATATTGAATTTGTTTAATCTTAGTGGATATTTGTGGTGTAAAAAATCCATGCATTTGTGGTACATGTCAAAATGATCCATACAATCCACAAGGTTTTCGTTGTTTCTGTCCACCTGGTTATTCTGGTAGTCGATGTGAAAAATGTAAAACTTCTTAATATTTGAATTTTGTTTTTATTAGAAACATTGATATTTCTTGTGTTTCAGTTCTAAATTGTTTGGATGCTGGAGAAGAATGTATGAATGGCGGTACATGTATGCAACGTCCACTTGGTGATCATGCTTGTTCATGTCCTTATCCGTATTGTGGTCTTCGTTGTCAATCGCAGCGACCTTCGTGTGGTATATAGATAAAAATAACATTTAAAAATATCTTCAACATATTTTTTCTTTCTTTCTAGGAATAATGCATACACTTGCCCCAGCTACAACACCTTCAAATGGCGTTTCGGTATGTTCTGCAAGTCAATGTAATAATCATGGTATTTGTCATGAAGCTGGTTATGGAAAAGGCATTCAATGCTACTGTTCAACAGGCTGGTCTGGTTCACGTTGTCAATATAGTAAGTCTAAGTTTTAATCGATTTTGAAAACAAAAACAAAAACAAATATGTATGATATATTTCAATAAAACTAAATGAATAGGTTTATCCTGTAAAGATATTCATCAATGTAGAAATGGCGGAGTTTGTCGCGAATTAACAGAGGACATCAGTATCTGTCATTGTTCAGCACAGTTTTGGGGAGAACGATGCGAGTAAGCTAATAATAGCATGGTTTTTTCAGTCCCCGTTTGTCCTTGATTATCACAATTGTTGAATTAATTGCTTAAACTCATTGATCAACCGTTTATATTGTTTTAGGTATGCGTATGAATCTGGGTCAGGAACAGGTTTCCACGAACAGCAGCAACAGTACACTTCTAACCAGTACAATCACATTGATCCGTCGGCAGCGAACTTAGTGAAAAAGAGTGTATCAAACAAAACAAAAAAACGTAAACAAGCCAACAAAATTTAATTGTGTTATGAAATTATATTAGCTTCTCTGTATGCAAATAGTCTGTTGTTGTTCCTCCTTTTTTCTTTTGCTCAGAACAGTATATAGCTCTTTACCCATTATTATCTTCAGTTGTTTTTTTCTCTATTAAACAATATTGAATAAATAAATAGAGTAATCTTTGCTAAAAGAATTGTTTTATCGAAAAAAAAAACTAATAAATATCGACATATTTATTCGAAAGAAACAAGAGGAAAATGAATATTGTCCAAATCATTTGTTTTTTAAATTTTTTAATCGAAAATAAAACTAAACGATGAGCATTGTTTTTAATAGTTAAAAATATTTCTTATAAACATAAAGACAATTGCAGCATTGTGATATAAAATCATAATCATGAATAAAGCAGTTCTGTTTGAACTCATGTGTCGACTAAAATTAAAAAATATGAAAGTAACTTGTATTCTATTACACAAATATACCCATCAATAGTGTTTGAATTCTCAATATAAAAATCTAATTACTCATGTCTTCTGAGGTGAATTAGCCACTATGGTTCTAATAACGTATAATAAGCAAAGCGAATCGTGTTTTACCTGCCCGTGTTTGTGCTATCATTTAATCCCTATAGAAAGAAATTAATAGTTGACTATTTCAAATTAGTTCGAGAGGATCTCACAGAAAGTGATGCTTGTAACTCCTGAATCATGGTTGCAGTTGGATTTTCGTCATTTGTGTCTAGATGAGTTATCGTACGTGCGAGATTGTCCCAATCTTCAAGTATCATATTTTGAAATGAGTAGCTGACAGATATATTGTAATAGGAATATGTTTTAGAGCTTTCTTTGCCAATGGCATGACGAATCATTTTTTCACAATCGATCGTTTTACAGGCATCAAACATCAGTTCAAATACATGTTTACTTTGACAATATTTATCTACATAGTCTGTCATTGTTCGGATGATATCCGATTGACCTATTTTCAATCGAATAGCTTCTCGAAACCAGATAACCATCTGTGGATTTAATTTTTCGTATTTGTCAATAAAACTGAACAAAATTAAAAAAAAAATTTTTATTGAATTATTTTAATATCATCCTAGGCTTACTCTTGTCGTTTTTGCAAAGCATCAAGATATCGATTATAAGATACATTACATTCATTATTTTCTTTCATAACATCTACCGGATCGAGAGCTTGATGTTGAACACTAGAACACAAAAAAAGCAAAACTCATCGTTTCTTATAAAAAGTAGAACGCTATAATAATGAACCAAGAATGTAAAAATTTATCCATGTGATGACCTTGATTAGGATCATGATCAAAAAAGGCTAAATATTCATTGAATATATCAGACGTTTTTATTGATGTACAGCAAACTTTAAACACATGTGCACTATGTGCATAATGATTAACCATTGGATGATCGAGCTTAATTATATAGTAAGTTAACGTATTTCTTATATGATTTATATCTTTTTCAAGTTGATCTTCAGGTACCGGTTTATTGTCGAATTTCTCCTGAATGTTCTTTTTCACTTGATCAGCAACTTTATTCCAAGCATTCTAAAAATAGGACTATTGATGCTTAATCAAATTTAATATTCAACAAGATTAAAATTATGGAAATTGCGTATTGCGATAGGAATCTTGTACATGAGTTTCAATGGGAAATCGTTCATATTTTTTCTTTTGAATTTATTAAATTCAATTCTGAAAATACGAAAGAATATTTAAGCTTAAAATATACTCGTACTTTGACGGGAACCAATAAACTTAAAGTTTTCTGTTGAAATGGTAGACTTATTTCCTTATTATATTTATCATAGCGTTCTTGGCCGAGTGAATAATCAACGAATAATGAACGATAATATATTTCACAATCGACTAATTGAGATGGTTTCCATAGTAGAATAATAGCAGAATCACATTTGCCATATATTTCATTATCATAGTTATCAACAACATTCGTTACATCGATTGTTTGTGAAATTGCTTGATCTAACAGTTGCATTGCAATATTAGAATCTCTACTGTCGTTTTCCGAATACAAATCGGTAAATCTGTTAGAGAAAAACAAATTATATTTATAAATTGGTCCATTGAGAAATAAATATTTTATGTATCAGTTTACATCAATTAAGTTCAAGAGACAATCGAATTGATTCTGAGTAAAAACTTTGCAAAAAAACAATTTACTTCTCATTTTAAAACTATTATTTTTGAAAGTATGGTCTAGGATGTAAATTTACCGTTTGGTTAAATGTCGAGCCTTGTCTAGCTTTCGCAAATCAAGGTCACATGCCATTTTTGTGGAATTAATCAGTTGATCAACACATTCTTGAATTATTTCCGTTTGTTCATCCAATAAGCCGTATGCATCTACAAATCTTTTTAACAGAACCCTATCGGAACTGTCAGTCAGTTCACAGCATGTCAAAAACGCACGGGCACGTTGATGATGTTCTTCGAAAATAGGTTGAAAACTTATTGATACAAATGGATTAAATTGTTGAGCGATAGTTTCAGTATCAACTCTGATCATCTCTTCGGCTATTGTCAATGGAACTATAAGAAGTAAAATACATTTAGCAGAAACGAAATCAGTCTCATTAAAATTTTGGTCTCGGCAACAGGGAATTGAAACAATAAATTTCGATAGACTATTCTCAATGTTAAGCGTATGAAACGGAACATTTTCATTAAAAAATATTGTGTTCAAGTCTTTCGAGTAAAATTAAAGTCACTAGTATTGGAATTCAACATGAATGCATACTACTCATTTTTTGCATAGCCACATACTTTGTATTGAAGTATGCATTTCATCGGTTGACATTGTATTTTCTGTCATGTCTTGTGACAATGTTGATGTGTATTCAGTAGAATCTACATTACCAAAGAGTATATATAATCCTCAATCATCATCATTATCATCATTAATGTTTTTGATAGTCTTATTTACTTTGATTTGAATCGATTTTGAGTTGAACTTGAAATGCTGATACACTATCAGTAGTATCGATTGCGTATGTATCTAACGAAGAACAAATTTCAATTGGTAACATCTCTATTATCGATATTTGTACCTGTCCGTTGCGGTACTCGATCTGCTGAATAAAGTTTCTTAGAAAACGAATCTGTAGAATAGTTGTCTGTGGAAGACGATTCTGTTGGGTGGCGTCTTGTAGAAGCGATTGCTGTTGAAAGATTTTTATCAGTCAGTCCTATCGAAAGATTTTTTCTAGCAATCGAAGCTGTTAAGTGATTATCAAGAATCATTGGATCTGTTGAGAAATTTTCAGGTAATACATCATAAATCGGAAGCGCTGCTCTACCTTCAATATATATTATGTAAATAATAAAGGTTAGGCTTTCTTTTTTCTTTCGCTTTTTGTTACCCGCATTGTTAATATCGTTTTCATCTGGAATCAGTAATCCATTCGCTGTCGGGATCATTTGTAAACACCATATGAATACAGTGGAGGATGTAAGAAAAAATATTAAACATGGCATGACAACAGATAAGAGCAGACACGCTAATAATACTATATCAGTAAGGCAAATAATTTAAGAGAATAAACACTATTAGTTGAATATTAGTTGATAAACACAGCAGTGATTCATACAAATGAATATACAATGAACTTTTTGTTGTTAAAGAACGATCTTGGTGACGAAATTAAGCGCTTAAAAAATCTCTTAGTTTTAATAATATTGTATTTATTTGTAAAAATCCAAATATCATTGAAAATTCTCATTCAATATCGTGGGCTGCAAAATAAATGAAAATCTCCTCTATTGTATTACATCGATAATCAGATCTTGAAATATTTCCTGTACTGTTCATACTGTTTTTAATCACTAGATAAAATGTTAAGCCTATTTTTTTGTTTAGTGGAAAAGACCATGCACAGTTTTATTGAGCAAATACTACGAGACTATAAAAGTAACAAAGTGATAATATAGAATATAATACAAAACAAACCCGAGCTGGTTCCATCCTAATTACATCTGACAATATTATCAATTTGAAAAAAAAATGCATTAACAAAAAAAAAGAATTGTCAATAAACATGTATATACACAAAAATAAGAATTCCGATCTACTTTTAAATGGCACCAAATTCAGTTATCAAAACATGATCATTAAATGATGTTGGTTGCTGCTGCTGTTGTTGTGGTGGTGGTTGTTGTTGTTCAGGTAATGGTTGCTGTTGTAATGAAAGAGGTGAAGAAATGATGGATGGACGTAAGCGATGTCGACGCATTGAGCTATGAATATTTTGATTAATATTTTGATTTGGATGTACAAGAAATGATTGTGTTGATGAACATCGACGTTGATTTACTGTAGGCGATGAAACATCATGCAGAGAATGTTGAAGACCTAGAATATGTAATGAAGTTGAAGTCATTCTTTTTCTTTTGACTCGATTTTAAGGCGATGGCAATGTGAAATTTATTTTTAAGGCTTGTTTTATAGTGAAACTTGGGTTGAAATATTCTACACCAGAATTATTTGACCATCATGACATCGATTAAATGAAATTTATATGATCAAATATAGAATCTTAGTTGCCATGTGAACTGGTGCAAATTTTAGATAATCGAATCTTTACTTTTCTTAATTTCAGACAAGTTCTTATGAACAAATATAATTCTTTAAAAATATTTTGATTCGTATTGGTGCGTTTTAAATAAAATCAATGTGCAAAATTTAGTTACGTGCATATATCTTTTTCTTACTTGCGCAATTCATATTCTGTATGATTTAGTTTATAAAATATAAAAATAATGAATGATGGAACAATGAATCTACCTGGTGAATCTCGAATTGGACGGAATGGTGATTGACGATGATTATTTAAAATCTAGAAGAAAAAAAAAATAACATTTCATAGGTTCTAAATATCACTGAAATATATTTCAACTTACAAATTCTGTTGCTTTTGATGGTAATGTAGCACGAATTGGACTAGAAATAAAGATGATAAATTTAGTATAATTGCTTGCTTTTAGTTGCTTACGTTGATGACTTAGCCATCGCTGCAGACTCATCAATGGCCCGAGTTGGATCTTCTTCTTCTATAAAAAAAAAAGATTAATATTGAATATTTCTGTTTGTCAAAATTGATAAATACCTTTGGATGATGAATCAGCTAGACTATCTGTCGATTGATGATGCTGATTTGTTTCTATGAGACAGAAGTAGAAAAAACCATGGTGAAAATACGTATGTATTTTTACAAATCTTCTTTATACCTTGTTGTTTCTTTTTTAATAGATCTGAAATAGGCGTTTGATATTGGCGTGCAGAGGTTAAACTCGATGAAATAACATCTGGTGCTAGATTAGTCTCAAACACATTAAATTACTTCGATTTCAATTCTTTGTCTCTTACTTGTCGATCGTGCATGAGATAATGGTGTACCATTGTTGTCAACTGAGGACAATGATGGGCTCATTGCGCGTTCAATTGAATCTCCAAGATAAAGTTGCCCATCAGCTGATGATGTACGTTGCCGACGATTAGCCAAACGATCGAGAATATGTCGAGTTTTTCGTGAAACAGATTGAATAAGACCACGAGATCTATTTACAGACATTCAGTGAAAGTTTGCCGTTATCAAGCATGCCAATTAATTAGGAAAGATTTATTTCGTAAGAAACCTGTGACTCAAATGTTCAATAATCAAATCTGTCTACAAACAACAGCCCGCCCTTCATCCGTTTAAATCGCTTCGTCAGCTATTTTTAGTATTAGAAGTTTACAACTTCGAGAACAGACCTCTCATTTTATGGGCAGCTTCTAATTAAATTTCAAGATGTGATATTTGAAGTTATCATGAAAACCATCGAGCTGTCTAGACATCAGTACGTTCGCGAGACTAACTGTTCTGTACAAGGAAACAATTTATTTTCTAACTAAACTTGAACTAAAGAAATCGTTGCTGAATTCATAGTGTCAATGTATCTGAACTGATGAGTTTTTGCTTATGATCAGAATTTATTGCCATGGACAGCTGTGAGCTCAACGTTGTAGAGCATTATTTAAACGAGAACAACCACTAAAATTTACACACATTTCTACACTACTTCATAACTAGAATGATATCTTAATTTTTTCACTTTGCCCTATAATTTACTTGAATGAATGCTTACCGGCGTGGTTTATGGATAGGCATATTTTTATATTGTTCCATAATTTTCATTTCAAGCAGTTCTTTTTGTCTCATTAATGAATGAAGTTGTTCTCTAAAACACAAAAATAACAATGAAGAAATCTTTCCTAATCATACTAATGAAATTTTTTCAATACTTACAAATAACCTCGGGCTTCTTCGTGAAATAGATCTTTATTACTTAATGCTTGTGTAAGAACATTTTGATTTTGTAGTACAAGATTATGCAATTGCTCAATTAATTGGCTTTTTTCTTCTTCGGCTCGTTCAGTTTGCTGTTCAAGAAACTTTAAATAGAAAATAAAATCTTTTGACAAAGAAAACAAATCTTTAAGAAAACAAACTTCATATCTCATTATTAAATTTGTATACTCAGCATTAATACTTGTATATTTCATTTGTATTGTAGCTAAATCACTTCTTGATTTACTCAATTCCAATTTAGTTTCATCTAATTGTTGTTTTAGATTTTGATTCATATTCATTGTATCTTGCAAATCATCTGTTCGTGATTGATATTGTTGTTGTAATAATACATACTGTTCATCGAGAGGTTTTTGATCGGCTAATTTAGATTCGTACTGATGAAGTTGTTTCAATAGATAACTAATACGATTTAGTAGATTTTGTTTTTCTTTCACAATTGTATCTAATTCAATTTGTAAATATTTACATTCTTTTGTTAACATTCGATTTGTTGTACGCTGATCAGTCAATTGATTTATTGTTGTATCGAATTCATTTTCAAGTTTTGTATAAAGTTTTTGTAATTGGTCATGATCATTAATTAATTGATCATTAGTTTGTTGAAAATGTTGACATGAATTTAATGACATCATACGATCATTTTCAAGTTGTTCATTTACTTGGCGTTGCTTGAGATTTTCAGTTTGCAATGTTTCAATACGTAATGTTGCTTGTTGCAGGTCAGATTGTAAACGAGATTTGTCTGATTGTAAATCTTGTATATGATGATTAAGAGTTTCTATGGTTTCTTTTAATGAACGTTGAATAGATGCGTGAACTTTATCGGATTTTAAAGCCAGATCCTGCAAAATAATAGCATTTTAAGACTCACAGTGTTTTATATCGGGAGGAAAAAAATTCTTACCAAACGTAGTTGCATATCAGCCATTTCATAGTTTTTTCTAAACATCACAAAAGTAAGATTTGATTAATATCGAAAGCGTTTTCTTACTTCTTTTCTTCGCTATCATTTATTTCTTGTGAAGTATCAGTGTGACATCTTTGCTGCAGTTCTTCTCGCAATTGGGCTTCTTGTCTTAAATCATTTCTTAACTTTTCAATCATGGTTTCGTTATTCGAAAGTGTTTTTTTCAAGTGATCAGTTTCGTCTTGTTTTCTTTTTAATTTAATTTGTATTTGTCTTGTTAAATCGCAAGCATCATTTAATTTCTTAGTTAATTGCTCGAATTGTTCTTCATTGTAACGTTGTTTTATAAGTAAATAATCATTTTTTAATTGTCGATTTGTTTCTTCTTCATTCAAAAGACATTCATTTAATTGTTTTATTTGTTTTTTTAAATCGATATTTTCTTTTTCCAGCTGTTCATATTGAAGATTTTTGTCAATAAATTCTTTTTCAAGTTGATTCACATGTGCGATTTGTCGACTGTAACATTCATTGTTATGTTTTAATTCAAGATAATTATGTTCAAGAGTTTCATAATGTTTTAAATTTTTTTCATACATTTCACAACGTTTTTCAACTGTCAAATGTTCACGTGCTAATTGATCGTATTTCAATTGAAGATTGATAATACGTTCGTTTAATGAACATTCACGTTCTTTAACTATTGTTAAATGATCATGTTCGATCTAAATAAGTGTTAAAAATTGTTCAAGAAAATCTTAATGAATGATTTCACATGTCGAACTGTCAAACCACTTCTTTTTTTTTTAAAGAGAAAAAGCTTTACGGGTGCTGAAACAGATCGAATCCTCATTGAAAGGACTGTATGGATGAAATCCCAAACCGATGATTGAGTCATTCTAATTAAAAACACGTGTTATGAATTTTGCTCTAAATTCTTTCATTAGTAAATGAAAAGTTTGTTTTGAAAATTGGTTTGATATATGATAGTGATACGTAAATCAACACTGATGATAGATTTAGCATATTTAAAGGTAAACTCTCAGCATTTTTTCTAAAGTAGCGCACCAAGAGATTGTATTTCCTATTAAATATATATATTTAATTTGCTGGTAAAAAATACTCCTGCATTTGATCCACCTTCAGCTTGTAGTACAATAGTACGATTTCGATTACAGCTGCTTGCTATGTTGAATATCTTTAATGTTAGATCATATTTCATTTTTGACCTATACCCTGCTGTTCTTCTCTTCTCGAATGTCTAGCCGTCTATATATTTAGTTACACAAAATGTAATGATGATGATGATGATGATGTTACAACAAAAGACATGCAGAAAAACGTTGATCATATTTTTACTTAATTAACGTTCTGCACAATTAACCTCGATCGTATTCACTAATCGAACGTTTATGTTCTTGTCAGGATTCAACAAGCGGATTGTAGTATTTTAAAAAGTCGCATAGAACTAAGATCTCGCGTGGGGTCAGACCCGGAGTGTAAGAAAGAACTTGAGACAAAACGATAACAATCAAAAACAAATATTTGACTTACTTGTAATTGACTGATTTGTTGCATTAGTTCACCAATTCTGTCTTGAAATCGTTTATTTTCTTGTTCAATATCTTGAAATTTCGCTGTTGTTTCCATTTGTTCACGTTGTTGAATACTATTTAATGTTAACTTTAGATGTTTATTATTCGCTTCTAATTCCGAACGTGTTTTTTCGAAATCAATTTTATTGTCTTGCAGTTGATTTTGTAAAGCTAATTTTTCCTTGGCTAATTGATCATTTTTTATTTCTAAACATTTAACATTATTTAAATATTCATTTATTTGTTCATTTAATAGTTGTATATGAATATTTTGTTTTTCTTCATCAATACGTTTCATATGCATATCAATATCGTAACGTTCCTTCAATGCGGTTAATTGATCACTTAATTGTTTATTGTCAATGTCATATTTTAGTAGACGATTTTTAATTGTTTGTTGAATTTGAAATGATATTGACAATGAACGTGATTCATCAAAATCTTGGCGAGATTTAACATGATGTAATTCGTTACTTAACGAATCAACTGTATGTGTAGTTGAATGTAAATCTAATTCAAGGCGAACTTTATCTTCAAGTAGATTGGAAAGTTTTTCTTGTATCATATCACGTTCGTGAGTTATAGTTTCAATGTCATGTTTAAATTTTTTAATTTCCGTTTCACTTTGAAGCATTTCATTTATACGATATCGATATTCTGAATAAAGTAAAAAGAAAAAGATTTTTAGTATTTATTTAGTCAAAGAACTTTCATAGGTTATCAATCTTTCGTTCACAGAAGGTGAGATTTAACCTAGAGACAAACAATAATCATTAATTGATAGGAGCAATATGTCCTGTAAATAGTAATGTTTTGTATGGCTGACTAAAATAGACCTTATCATTCCAAGGGAGACATTTTAGTACTCCCAAATCAAAATCATTGCCAAATTTCCCTAAACACATGCCGGGACAAACATGTAAATTTCCGCATAAAAAATGTTCACGTATATGAGTTTATCAGAAATAAAATTCAGCTCTAATTGTTTGGCACATTCCAAGACCGCATTAAGTAGACAAGGTGATGAATTAGTGTTGCCTTTTATCTTTCAAGCCCTCGATATTAAGTATATTGGTAATTGTAAACACGTAACTACACAGGGTTGTTTAGTATACAGTTTCAAAGACTAGATTTTTATATTCAACTCTTATATTTATGTGTAGATATGTACAACTGATAAGAAATTATTGTGCATATCAAAAGCACTATTGCAATCCTTCATGTGTCTAGTCCTGTAAATAACGGTCAAACGTTTGAGAATTGATTACCTTCAATTTGCTGTTCAAGATGTGAACGAGCTTGAGCAAGAAGTTGATCTGAAAAGATTTCATGTATTTTAATTTAACGTATGAATGTCTTCTTACTCTCATTTTGTAATTCTTCAAATCGATTTTTTAATGTATCGAAATCATGAAAACGTTCCTTGTATCTTTCGATTTCTTGTTGATATTTTTCCATTTTACCTAATTTCTCATTCAGCGTATCGATTTCATCACGATAGAGTCTTGTCAAACGAGTACTCTGACTTAACTCAATATTTTCACTTTTAACACGATTCAATTCTGTTTGTAATAATTCAAATTCTTCACGCATTGTTTCAATCGTATCCATTTTATCATCTCTGTAAAACAAAAGTAACAGACGTTTTTATTTCTTCTACTAATTAAAGAAAACACACTGACGAACTTACAAATCCGATTTCATCTGACGCATTTTTGTTTTATATTCCGTTATTTCAATACCAGGATTTTTTGTTTCAAGATCATTTAAAAACGTATTCAATGATGTTTGACTTGGTGTTGAATGTAAATTAGTTCCACCACCATTGCTGTTACTGCCACATCCAATATTTAATAGATTCGATGAACTCGATTGATATAATTCAAGCTGTTGTTTTAACGTCTGCTTATCTTGTTCTAATTCAAGAATTTCCTCAAAATAATGATCACGTTCATTGAGTAAATTCATTAAATTAATAAACAAACATTTAAGTTGTTTATTGTTATCTGTATTAAAATAATCATTAAAAAAATATTCTTGTGGTTGAAGAATTGTGTTGATTTCATTTGTTAATTCTTCTATATGTGGCATAAGAGATTGTTGAATCGATTCATTTAATCTAGTTAAATGTTGAATATGAATATCTTTTCGGTCACCACCTGATACTGAACAGGCAAATAAAAGTAATAATAAACGTTCGATTTCATCGAATGAATACTCTAAATAAATAAAAACAATACATAAGAAATCTTTGATATTGTCTTCTTGAGTAGAGATACTAATCCGTTCGACTTATACAATGAGCATAGATTAGATCTCTAACGATTTGTGTTGAATTTTTATTTGTTAATCGTAGGTTAAATCCTATCATTAATCTCTACCTGTCAATCGTTCTCTATTATTTGTTTTTACACATGATCGAATATGAAATAAAATTATCATCAAAACATATCATAGCTTGAAAAAAATTAACAAAATAGTTTTTTTTGCCTTCTATTGAATATTGATGAATATGGTTCATCATATATATACAGTGTAGCGTATGAAGTATATTTTTCTTGTTATCTTTATAAGTCAACAGCAAGTTTTATACTATTTACATAATCATATCATATATAGGTTGTGTACTGTATTATCTGTATTATATACGATACGATGGTTTAGTATACTCATCACGTTTGTTAGTGTTGAACGATAGTTTCCGCAAGTCGGCTTTTGTTCATTGTAAGCGATGAACACGTACAAAAAACAAGTTTATTATTTCGTTCAGAATAAACATAAATAGTAGTGTCTCAGTTCTTTATCTTTCTATCTTTTGCGGCTCGTCCATTGTTCTTATCGTTGTAATCTAAGTCGTGTCTGCTATAAATTAATAATGTATGTGCGTATGTACATAGACTATTTTCTTGTGTTGTTTGAACCTTCATTTAAAATTCTGTCATATTTATCTATGTATTCACAAGTCAACGATAATATTCTCTTCATGAACAACACCATAGTAACACAAATCATTCATGTACCAATAAAATAAAACATTTATAGCCCGACACTTTAACCAATAAAATTTTGTATCTACTCGAGAGTCAATAACGAAAAGCAAAAGACCGTTGCTGTCATCAAAAAATTATATTCTGAAATTAGATATTTATACGATGACATTAGAAAGTTTATTATGCACGAAAAATCGTATGTATATAAAAAAAAAAAGTCGAATTGAATTGCTTTCTGACAACGTGCGCAATGCCTTTGATATAATCGAGCCCACTTATATGTTGGTATATAGACGAATTTTCTATTGCTTCCATTGACTCAAGCTGTGCTTCTTAAACATTTTCGAAATTGATTATATAGTATGAATGTCAGTAGGCGATATCGATTATTGCTCTGAATAAAATGTAAGAATTAATTCATCGCATCTTATTTCGGCTATGGATCTTATCTACTAACTAGTTCTTATCCAATTTCATCAAGAACACATGCATATCATATTGATGATTAAGAGATCTATGAAAAAAGAAAAGAATCATTCGATATGGATATCAAATTTGCTTTAATGACTTCCGCTAAATTGAATTTCATAAATGACAGAAGAAAAAAAACTTTCTTGTTGTCATGTACTAAGTACGACGGATGCCTTATGAACTAAGTATCCTATCAAATATTGATATGAACTGTTGCTTAACCAAACTATTTTGTCTATAAATATTTATGTTCATAGAAACTTTTAAGATTTCAACATAATCAAACTTTATCGATCTCGGTAATCATCAATGAAACCTTTCAAATATTGACTCTATTCAAATTTATCTTCAAAAATCACAAGCAAGAAGAAAATAATTTACAAGAACTAACCTGCATACGGTTCATGAGCAATCACATAAATATTAGGCAGTTTAGCCACAATTATATAGCGAAGTACATCCTTAGAAAAGCAAAGCATTTTGACACGAAACACATAGCAAAACAAAAAGAAAATTTGAGCACAAATCTTACTTGTACAAATGATCGAATACTTCGTAAAATAAAATCTAAATTAACTAATCGACTAATTGTATCAGTTGCTTCATTTGGTAAACGAGAATTTTGTGAACGTGGATCGCTATTTAATATTAAAACAAAAAGAAAGAAGAAAAAAAAACATGCATATCTTTTTCGTTTTCTCACTTACATTGAACGAATAATAGCATGAAAACATGTACTATTAATTAATTGTTCATATGATAATTTATTCTCGGCATCAAAAAAACTCTCAGCCCAAATAACTAATGGATGTTTTAGAAATTCATTTATATCACGTGTAACAACCGAAATTGCATTCATATCCCACAACAACAACAATAATACTCAAAGTGTTCTCTGTCTCTCCTTTGACCGATCGGACAAGTTTTATTTAAGCGCTACAATCGTTGTCGAAATCGCGAACGGATGTGGCGGCAAGTTTTATTGAACATACGAAGAAAGAAAAGAAAAGAAAAGAAAGCCGGTGAAACTATGAGTAATAGTTAATGATCTATCTAGTTTTCTATTCTTTTTCTTTTTTCTCTTCTTGCTCTTGTTGGCAAGGTTATCTTTTGTGTAAAATGTATATTAGTTTCTATGAAAAAACGTGTATGCGCCAATTGGCATGTGGACTTATCATAAAAGCAATGGTATTTTTCAACAATATAAAGAAAAGCATATATGTAATCCTTGTTAAACAACTACTTACACAGAATATTAATGGCACATACAATGACGAAAGATTATTTGCCATGTCAATTGAGTAAGTTAAAGGTGAAGGATTGATCTTAGGCAAGCTGAGAAGATAAGAAATTAGAAGTAATGATTCGTGGCTGCGATAATAAAAAAGGCCATTGTATAAAGATTACCTACGGTTAGTTTTCTTTTTTTTCTTTTAAATGATTACTCCAGTCTCGAATAATATCCAAAATGATTCAGAATCGAAAGTCGCAATAGATACAACAAAAGTCTATAAAGTTTATCCAAGACGTTTTGGAATATTAGCTATCTTTTGTATATGCTCGTTATCCAGTGGTTTTCAATGGATTCAATATGTTATTATTCAAAATATAATTGTTCGATACTATAATGAAAGTTTACCCGACAGTTTTGAAGCTAAAAATAATGCTGTTACATGGACGAGTCTTAGTTACATGGTAATTTAATGAATATTTTGTAGTAAATTATATATATATATACCATTGTTTAACTAGGTTACTTATATTCCTTTAATGTTTCCTGCAATGTGGCTATTGGACCGTTATGGATTGAAAATAACATGTTCAACCGGAGCTTTTCTTAATAGTTTAGGTGCAATAATAAAATGTTTTAGTGTAGCTAGAGATCGTTGGTGGGTCGCATTTAGTGGACAACTGGTTTGTGCTTGTGCACAATCGTTTACATTAGGTAAGCAATTGTTTTTTTTTCTTAAAGAACTAAATAAATCATGAATATGGTAAATGATTTTCTTTATAATTCAGGAATTCCACCATATTTAGCGGCTAGCTGGTTTGGTAGTCGCAGTGTTTCAACAGTGACAGCCATTGCCGTTTTTGGAAATCAAGCAAGTAAAATAGATGATTGATTGATAGAATTTTTTTTCTTCGTTGGAACGATATAGGTTGGCATTGCACTTGGATTTTTGGTACCATCTAGATGGATACCTGACGTGGAAGATCTTGATTTAATTGGATATCGGCTAAGAATACTTTATTATGTTGTAGCTTTTGTCTGTATTGCTTGTTTTTTTGCAATGATTATTGGTAAGTAAAATATGTCTATTGTGAGTGTGATTTATTGCATCAATGTTATTCTTCTGTTTTTAAAGTCTTTCGACGTTTCCCTCCAACACCTCCTTCGAAAGCACAAGAGCTAGCTCTTCAAAATACTGAACAAAATTATGGCCAAACGTTGAAACGTTTACTATTTAATCGATGGTTTCTTCTATTGTTATTGTCTTATGGTTTGTATTTTTCGTCGATAATATTTTTTTAAATATTATCTTAAGTCAATATTTTAGGTCTCAACACTGGTACTTTCTATTCGATATCAACACTTTTAAATCCTATCTATATGTGGTATTTCGATGTAAGTCAATCGATATGAAACAAAGAAGTACATTAAATTTTATTTTGTTCTATTAGAAAAAAACTGCTCAAGCTAGTCAATATGCTGGTACTATTGGTATGCTATTAGTTATCGGTGGTATTTTTGGTAGTCTTCTTGGTGGCTATATTTTAGATAAATCAAAAGCATACAAGTATGAAGCAATAAGGATTTAATCGATTCAAATTTTAACGTTTTTCTTTTTTTTTACATTAGAAAAGTAACTTTCGGTGTTTATGTTCTTTCATGTTTATCAATGGTTCTGTTTGTCTCAACTATAAGTCTTCATGAATATGTAGCTTTTGTCACAATGATTATTGTTGGGTAAGAGTTCGCATGTTCACTCAAGTTCTATATAAATAAGAGATTAACATTGCATGATAGTCTCTTTCAAGTATTTGCATCTTACATTTGATTTGATAAGAACAGGTGGAGCTCTATTTAAGGCAAGCTTAGATGCACTAATGTTTGAATCAATAGTAATCTAAACAGTTGCACTATATTGACGATATCTTTCGTAATTATAAAAGTTACACTGACGTGTATGTGTGTATAAAACAAAAAACGATCGGCTTTTGTCTCCATGGAATTAAGTCAGGAAAAAGAGTTGGCAGTAATCAACAATAAATGAAAATAATAAGGTTTAACATAAAGTAATAATCCGGACGTTCTGACACATTGAATATGGTTTTGTTAAGAAATTTTGATTAAAAATAGAAATAACTATCAAGTCTTTAGACTTAGCTTGTGATCCGATCAATATAATTGCTGTCATGATCTGACTTTCACTATTGTGTTAGTTTATTTATGAGCGAAATTTATCGTTTTAATCGATATTAACACGATGCAATTCTTTTGTTTGATCGGAAATTATAGAGCAAAATTTTTAAATAATTATTTCCTTGCTAGAAATTTAACAAAAGAATAATCCTTTTATTTTCTATACTATATTGAATATCAAGGTTCTCTAAACCAGGCATATACTTAAGCGTCATTATTCACCTCACATATATGGCATACGCATAATACTTTAAATCTCTGGTTCCGGTTGATTATTTGAATGAGACATAATCGATTTTAATTGCTAGTTTCACGTCTATTCTCTTTCATGATCAAAGATCTTCGAGACTATTGAACAATCGTCTAGGCTCTTTTATGATTATGTGAATTGACACTAAGCTGACGGATTATTTTGTTCTAGGTTTTTTATGACCGGTTATTTGCCTGTTGGCTTTGAATATGGTGTTGAAATCACCTATCCAGAAAATGAAGCTATTTCAAGCAGTTTATTGAATGTTAGCGCACAGGTAAATAAGTGAAAACAAAAGTAAATGCAGAAAAGTTTCTAATTACGAATATTTTCAGATATTTGGCTTGTGTATAACACAGTTACAAGAATTTTTAATATTTAAACAGGCAAAAATTTTGGAGTCGAATATAATGCTATGCATTGTATTGGTAGTTGGTGCAATAATTACGCTACTTATTCGTTCACCTTTGCGACGACAAAATGCTCAACATAGTACGCATCATGTGTTTGAACCTAATAATTCAGCTCTTGTGTCAAATACAAATTTAACAGCTATAACATGAAAATAAATAACTATGAATTTTATTCATAAAATTTTCTTTATATTTGCTAAATTATCGTGGTTGTTTTTCGGTGCTCTTGGGATATTGAAATTTAGAACGAAAAATGAATACATATTTGCATGTTTCATTAGGATTTATTTCTTATTGGACTGTAACAAAGTTAATTCTATCATCGATCATTTTGTTTGAGATTTCCATATTTCTTTCATTAGAAGCAAATCATATGTTGTTATCTGTCGAGAACAGAATAAATATCAATGAGAATATTCTATCCATTGTTATTTTTTCTATGAATGGCTGACTCAATAGGCGAACAAATTGCTTTTTTTACTGTCAGAGATATGAAATAGTATTTATTATAACGATGTACGACGATTGATTGATAGGTCATCAACACAATGTAATGATAGAATCATTCTACAGTATAACATCGATCTTGTAGACGACAACAACATCCAGACCTTTAAAAAGCATTCATAATGCTTACAAGGATAATAAAGCTGACGCTTGGTTTCTTGTCCAATGGGAAAACATTTATTGAAAAATCTGCTTTCATTTAATAGCGTTGGCTAGATAGATTTGCCAATCATAAGATAAATATCTTAATATCATTATTTTTCCTTTCTATTTTCAAGTCATACATTGACGTAAATTGAACTTAACAAAAAAACTTCAATTTCTCTTGCTTGCATAGTTATGCTCTTACTGTGATGTCATCATGTTCTTTAAAATGACAGTAGTTGTTGCATCATGTATGAAGTGGACATATTTATTGTTCGTAAGTGGCAACTGACGAACGATGGTAAGAGGCCACAAAGATACTTTCACGTTTCTTCATCATAGGCAGGTTATAATAACAAAATGAAGTGCAAAGATTTACTATTTGTTTTAGACTAGAGAGGTAGTTACATCAGGAAAAACATTTAAAAAAAAGAAAACATCTTTTGCCGTTATTCATCTTATTGGATACATAAAAGTGGTTGATGGTTACAAAATACTTGTTTGAAATTCATAACAATGCAATGGAATATAAAGAAACAAACCGAAAAGGATTTCTTTTGTATATTTATTATGTATTATCATAATCATAAAAGAATAGATTTCTCTTGGTTATATAGAAATTACAAAACAATAAACTATTGCTTTTGCTATTGTTTATTTTCTATCCATATAATGTATAGTTATTGAACTGAACTAAGATTATGAACTAATATTTGGAAAACCAGAATAACACTAAATCTGGTTTGTTTTTAAAAGTATTAAAATTTTATTCGTCTACGGTTCTCAGACTAAACTGTGATGCATGACCATCTGATTTTTCACTATTTAAATCTCCAAGATCATCATTATCATCGAGGAAACTGTTTCCTTTATCATGTTTTTCTTCTTGCTTCAATTTGTTTTCTCGTTGGTCTTGAATTGGTGTTTGACGAACTAAGACTGGAGAAGTTGATTTTCTGGATCCTTTGTTAGAATTGTTTTTAATTTTTTTTTCATGACGACGATGTGATTTGTGACTACTCTTTTTAGGTGATGCTGGTGCCTGTAGTTTTGATGATAGGAAAGGTTCATATGATGACAAATGACGATTATGTTGAGAATTACTTGATTCCGTTAGTGATAATAGAGATGAGACGGTTGAAGGATTATAATGTTTACGTAAACGCTTTTTTTCACGTTCTTGTTGACATATGACACAGTCGTATTCCGATGTTGATGAACTTAAATCTTTCGGATGTCGTCGTTTAAGAAATGATACGTGACTACCAACTGAGTAAGATGTTGATTTGCCATTTTCATTTGTGTATGATAATCGTTTTCGTTTTTTATAACCAAGTAAAGGCGGCATTACCTCTGGTTCGGGATTTTTCGGTATCCAACCAGAATCCGATATAATATATCCACTTAATATAGGAGGTAAAACTGGATCACTACGATGTTGAAATTTAGTAAAATTAAAATTCGATAAAACAGGTATTGTGGGTAGATGATGACGAATACGTTTCGATAGACTATTACGAGTGCCATTGTGTTTATGTCCATATTTGAGTTTACTTGGCGTCACACCTAAACGTTCACTAGTAATTTGGTCAGAATTTGAAAGACTTGACGTAATTTGTTGACCTATTAAAAGTTGTGATTGATCTATTGCATTGTAAACTGGTAATGTACCTTTCATGGGTTGACTATCGTTGAAGTTAGATGCAAACATATCTTGATTGGATGCCATCACTGCAGGTGGACTAAAATTAGTATTTGTAAAGGTATCTTGTGATGTCCAAAGTGGAGCGTCGGTTTTATAGGGGACTGCTTGAGTATAGTCAGCTACGATAGGAGGTGCAACATAGGTTACAGGTTGTGGAACTGGTACCTGTTGAATATTAGGTATAGCTACAGGATAAGGACATGGAACAGCATATGGCTGCGGTACAGAAACAGGTCGTGGATAATAACAAATCGGTTGAGGTGCAGGTGCAGGTGCCGTATAAGAATAAGAACAACACCAAGACGAGGATGCACCACAATTATATGATGCACCATAACTTGTTGCTGAAATCATTGGATTCGGTGTACCATAGGGAATAGTCATGACCATACCAACATTATTAGGAAAATCATATGCTGGTGGACGATAAGGCATAGGACCCGATGTCAAAGCAGACATGAACGATGATGGACACATCCAATTAACTGGACTCATCGATGCTGCTGGATACATACCTTGAACTAATGGATTAAATGCAACAGGTAATGCCGTAGCTGCAGCCATCATCGGAGCACTCATTGGCATATTACATGAAGGAGGCATGCAACAAGGCATACTTGGCACCATTGGCATATTTAATGCGATTGGTGGTGTCGAGCCTAATATACCAGCATTAGAAAGTGCAGACATGGCTTGCATTTGGCCATATTGGTGTACTTTGTTTAACATCATTGGCATCATTTGCATTGTAGTGTTACCTAAATAATAATTTCCATAATTCCATGGAGCCATACCTGGTGCTTGATTGAGACCTTCATATGAATAAGAATTACATTTTTTGATGCTATAATTTCATTTTACTCGAATTTACCTTGAGCATATCGGCCACCATAATTCACAGCTAAACTTGTAATTGGTCGTCCATATAAGTTCCCCATTGAAGTCGGTTCATTTCTATACGTATATTCTTGGCTAGAACCAGGGCCATACAAACCTAATTCTCCAGTTGGATCATACTGGGGTGGATAGGCACCTATTGGTGGTACAGGAGTATAGAAAGGATCGTTTGATATAGTTCGATTTCTTCCTAATATGCTGCCCATGTTACATATCCACGACGTTTATTTAAAACTTCCTTTGTTTTGTAAATGCTTTTTCTTCTTCTTCTTCTTTCTATATCACATCGCCACCTTTCTACTAGTAATCATAATGATATGGAAAATGTGTCGTTTTAAAAGAAATACATATTGATAGTCGTGAAAGACTGGCTTTTTTTTCGTCACGACTCTACCTGTATGTGTGCATTGTGTTTTGCATCCTTGCTCTCGCTATTCGCCCGGGCGACTGCACACCTGAACGTATCGATAGACAATTTTGTTTCATAACACGCTATTTAATGTAACCTTGTACAAATGAAAATAAATCGAGACGAACGAAGGATTGTATATATATTGCAAGGTTGGATGATGTTATGATAAATCTGATTGATTACTGAAAGTACGAATATAGGCTAAGTTGATAAATCTTTACTGCCAAGGACTAATTTCTTTTCTAATAAGCTTAAACGTATTTTTCGTAGAAAAAAATTGAGTTTACCTTGCGAAATCAAATTAATTATTTTGGAAAAAAGCACACTTAATACTTATCTTATGAATCTTTGATTTTAACACATTTATCGTACTTTTCTATTAGAGAATGTATTTTTCGATCAAAAAAAAAAGAAAGATACGATTTGTTAAATTATCTCTGTTTTATTTTTCTTAGTATTGTTTTATAACACACAATCAGAAAGAAACAAGAAGAAAAGAAAGAATCACACATACAAACGATAGGGACAATGAAACTTGTACATCAAGGTGAATGACAAAAAAAAACAACTTATGTTCTTAAATTGGTGCTGTGCTTTTCTATATATCATTAAAATTCACGTCGATGATATCGGTCAGGTTCATAATAAGATGTGACAACAACACGATTAGCAAATTTACGTCCTGTCAATGCTTGCTGTGCTTTTTGACATTCACTGATTGATGTAAACTCGACGAAAATCTATTTGAAAAGAGAATGTTAAAATTCGAAAAATGAATGTAACAAATTTTCAATAGTTTTACCTTTCCAACGCCCGGTACATCGACACCTTGGATGGGTCGTGGAATTTCTAGACTTTTAACAAAACCATATTTACCGCACTCTTCTCGTACATCTTCCATAATATCTTTAGAAAGAAAAAAAAAATTATTTATTGTAAAATCAAATAATATGTGCAACAGCATTACCTTCATATTCTTCGTCGTCACGTAATTCTTCTTCTGTAACCATATTTAATAGACATAAAACTTCTGTACTTACAGTCGGGGCTAATAGATTCACGCCAGGTAATTGTACGCCGATTGAACCAGCTCCCTAAAATAAATTAATCGATCAAATCATAATCATTACCAATCGAAAATGAAAACTTACTCCAATCATATTCTTAGCACCAACACTTGCTAATTGAACAATTAATTTTTTATCACCTAATTGCATACCGTTAAGACCTTGTATAGCAGGCTCTGTGACACTAGGTTCGTTATATTCGCAAAATGCGTAGCCTTTCGAAAGTCCTGTTGCTCCATCTTTAACCAAATTAAATGCTTTTAATGGTCCAAAACTCATTAGTAATTCTTTGACCTAAAATCATTATATAAAAAAAAACAATCGTATTTTGGCGAATAATTTTCTGGGCTAAAAAAAACGAGGGAGGTTTTTCTAAAACAAAAACTTGGTTTTCTTTTTCTTTTTCATATAAACATCCTTTCCAATTCAATCTAAAAAAATCATTCCGCCCAACCATTCATTATCTAAATGACTAAAACAAAGAATTTCTAAAAATTCTAAATGAGAAAAATAAAGAATTTTGTTGTTGTCCTTTTTTTATGAATGCATTGAAACTGAATGTATTTGTTGTTTTCATATCTAAAATCGAACTCACGGGAAATAGATGTATGTCCATTATTTCTTCTTTTGTTCTACACGCGTGACGAGCGGGAAGAGATTAGTTATTTTTTTAATTTTTAACCAAATGCTCGACACATGATAGCTGACCTAGTCTAGAACAACAATATAAAAAAATCAGCTTTCGTTTCTCACTATTATTAAGTTTTTCTGGACCGGACCGTCTCGAATGAAAAAAATTGTAAGTGTGACTTCGTTTTTGCTTCTATCTCATTTGATTTTTTGAACTTCATCATATGCTGATCTAGTTTTAAGCTGATTGATAAAAATAAGTCGACTTACAAGTACAATATTATATACAACTACAAGTTGATTAATGATTAGATATCATACAGTAGCAAGAGGCAAAATTTCAATAAAGAGATTATAACTTTCTTAACTAGTAAACAGCGACATGCGCTTATTCATGAAACTCTAACCGTACGATTTTACTCTCTGATATACCAGAAGTTCAATTCATTCAAAATATATAAATGAAGAAATATCGACGAATGAAAATCTCCATTCAGTCCGATCAATAGGACTCTTAGTCTAAAGAAAATCCTTTAAAAAAATGCATACTCATAGATCTTCTTTCATTTCTTTTAGAAATCCTACTGAATACTAAATCTCGTACGACTTACTAATCAAAGATTTTAGATGGACACGTCATTGTCAATGTTTTTATTGAGAAAACAAGCAGTCCTACTTATGAAATTGAATAGAGAACGTCAATTAGAGAATTTAAATGAACAAAAACCATGTTCAACATCAATCTTTTTCATACTTCGTGACGGTCCTGGTTTTTACGTAAAGACAACTCTGACTTAGATAATATTAAATCCCACCTACCTGATCGTCAGTTAAATAATTTGGTAAACCACCAATAAAAACTTTAAATGGTGAGTCAGCCACAACAGTTGAAATAACTCCTATACGGTAAAATAATAATTCATTTGCAAAGACAAAACTTCTTTTTCTGAAATCTTACCAGGTACATTCATATTAGGTTGATCACCTCCTCCAGGCATTGCTTGATAATCTCGCGGTCGACGAATTTTAAGTGATTGCCCTTGAAAAACAATACCATCGAAGGCCATAGCAGCTGTTGTTTCATCGATTGAACGAAACTAAAATTTCAATGAAAATTACTTTCTAACAACACAAATTTCCACATTTACTTACTTCAAGAAAAGCAAAATTTTTATCAAGATTAATTTGAACAGCGATAACTGGATTTCCTTCGGTTTGCGATAAGCCAGTGAGATGCATTTGTTGATTGAAAAATTCCATCATTGCATTCTAGAAATCAAAACAAATAAACTTTTTTGAAATCAAATTTTTTTCTTCTTACTTCTGAAACACCAAATGGAATGTTCCCTACATATAATCGTCGTGATTGATGAACAACATGGCTACCAAGAACGGGCGTAGCCGCAGCAGTATTTGCACTCCAATCTTTGCCTGTCAATATTTGAGAAATTTGGCCAGAAGCTAAAATCAAATGCAATTCGAAAAAAAGAAAAGAATAAATCTTTGATTGAGTTTACATTGCATTGCCTTGTATTGAACAGGAGTAATATGTTCAAAACCAGCAGGTGGTACATCCCAATATTTATATTTTTTGAGGATCTTTTTTTCAACTTTGGTTTCTTTTTTTGGGCGATCTTTTGGTGAACGTGAACGGCTGTGTTTGCTTCGATTATTATCAGTGGGCGAACGCCGACGTTTGCTATCTCGTTCACGTGAACGATCACGATGACGACGAGATTTACGATCGCGAGAACGAGATCGGGAAGAGCGACGATTATTTCGATCTAAATCTATTTCAAATAAGCATTCAATCGAGAAAAAACCTCTCCAATGTACCTGGTTGATCGTTTGCCATCAGATTTCAAATACAAAGAGTTTAAAGGTATCTAAAGCAAAAGTTTAAAAAAATCATGTTATTGCATACGTTTTACATTGAATAAATTATGTACATGTACACTATTATTGATTCATTTTTCCTACACTCAACCATTACTTTGTATGTCATGAGGAGGTTCATGGCCAATCGAATTATTTTATTGTATGTGATTCCATAGGGGCCGCTATATGTTGGTAATTAAAAAATGAAGTAATTCGTCATCTATGTATACTTTTCGTAAGTATTTTCACGTTTATACACTTGATAATTGGCAAAAGGTGGTGAATCATAATTACAGAGAATACTTTCAAGATCATATCCATTTATTTTTTAGTTTTCAAAGCAGTAAATACTCATTCTCATTCGTAGTATTATAGTTTTTTTATCGATGCTATCACATTTATATTAGTCATTCGATATAGTTTGAATGTCTAAATCCTCGTAAATCTGCAAGTTATTATTTTTTTTTGTTATAAATCTACTGTAAATACGTTGACCTTTATCTCAAACTCACATTGATATGAACTGTTAAGAGTTCTTAGCACCGTAGAAGCATTATTTCATAATCAGTACTTAATGTCATCTTGTCGCTCATTGCTTTTTATCTAGAATCTAGATCTTTTCAATATGTAGGATAACTACCAAGACACATGCAATCGACTGATCCACTTTTTGTAATCATTCCTAAAAACGAATAAATCATTATTCACAAATTTTAGTGAGCAGAAAGAACGACGTACAAATATTTCATACATAAAATGGATGTTAGACATGATAAGATATGGCATCACGATTGGTAGCTATCCGTCATTGGATAATAGTCCCCATGAAACACTGTATTCGATTAATATTTTTTCGGTTTTTGCGCAAAATTTAGACTTCTATCGAAAGAAATTATTCATAAAAATTGTATCAATAGCGACCATGTCGATGAATTTTAAAAATATGGATGAAGGCATTATTATTTAATAAAAAAAAACTGTCTGACTCGGCTGTAACAGTCGATTGTCGTTATGTCTACAAAAAAAAACTTTTGCACAAGAAAAGTATATTCATGTAAAAGAGAAATTAATCGGAAGTTTTTTGTTCAATAAAATGTCATTCAAAATCAAGTAATTGTATCCATAGCTATGAATAGACTAGACTTCTCAATACAATTAAATACAAAAAAGAATAGTTATACTTACAAATCTCAATCATTTTGTTTGTTCGAATTGATCTCTAATCGAATTTTAATCTTGCCCAGTCAAATTATAATCTTAATTTTGCCTACAAGACATATTTTATTTCATCGAAGAACAAAAAAAAACAACATCTTATGTTCAATCTGAAGTTAATCTCTATGATATAAAGAGCTTAACCTTAGGTGAAAGTTTGTCCAACGAAATCCTCCTACTAAAAGCAAAGAGTCAATTTCATTTGTATTTACTAGTAAAAGTTCCATTAGGATATTTTTGTTTTTACACATGCATAGGAAAACAAAAACTTGTTATTTTTCTTCGCCGCCTATTCAATGTTCAATGATTCGATAAGAATACGACATAAAAGGGCCAGATTTATTGATCTCATGTTCGGCGTATTTTTCAATTAGAAGTATGTCATATAAGATTTCAACAAGAAATTGTTTCTTCAATTAAATGTATTTCTCATGCACTTCATTTCACATGCTACTTTTTAATTTATATTTATCTTTCGGTGCTGTGCGCAACCTATTTCAAGAGTACATATACACATCAAGATCATATTCATTAAACTATTAGATTTCCAACGCTGTTGTAATTTAATTAACGCAAAGGAAGAAAAAGGTGATTAGAAAAAAAGCTCTAAGTTGCTTATAGATTCTGTGTGCGTTTCTTTTTTGTTCTACTTGTATAATTGAACTTGACATAACCTGTAGGTAGTCTAACTTAATAAGCTTTTTTTTTAACAATGATCTTTTTTAAGCATAGAAATTGCATTGGATGTCCTTGATTTGGAAAAATCTCTTCTTAACTTCTTTAATTTTAAAGTTCAATCACGTACATCCGGACAAGTATTTCATTCCTTTGCCTATGCGGAGTGACAAAATGTTTGAAATGTCGAGGTTAGAAAAAGAAGACATTAGGACAAATATGTTGGCAAAAAAAGAGGAATAAAATACTATATTTAGTACAGTGCACGTCGAAAACATTCTTCTCTATTTCAATACATTCTCACATGAATCGATTGCATGATTTAAGTTTATAAAAAGAATATCTTAGATATTCAGCATATTAATTGCACAATTGTCTCGTCTCATAAATTTATTTTGTTGATTGTTCTTTTCAGGTACTTGAGAACTTAAAAAATAAAACGATCGAATATTTATTTAAATATCTCTCTTCTCATCGATGGCAGTTGTTGAATGAAGGCATAATATATTCTCTCCTCGTCCTTACATTGTTACCTTAGTTACTCTGAGAAGAGAGGGGAAAAAAAGGTAAAGGTGAGCTCTATTCTTTCTTCTTCTTCTTCTTCTTCTTGTTCTCCTTCCTCGTTCATCATATACAATCGCGTTCTATACAGAATGTATAGTCAATTAAACTTTGCTCGTCAGTTTTCTGTTTAGTAAAGCTTCTCGCTTCCTTTTCCTATTTCGATTTTCGGTAAAATGAAGATGACACAAATAGAAAGCGAAGGATTATTTTTTGTTTCAGTCAAAAAGAAGAAAAAGAAAAAAAATGATTATCTTTACCGTAAGTTGTCTTATTTATTTTGTTTCTTGGCTCGATCTATGATGAGTTAAGAAAGAAAAGCAAACGCCTTTTCGATACAATTAGTTTAGGGGATTCATGTTTTTGTCGAAGTTGTATAACATCGATTTGATGTTCTTCTTCTTTTTCGTTTTCGTTTTGCGCTTACTCTATAATTGTTGTTGAGCAAATGCACGCAGATGAATACAACTGTTGTTCGATTAATATTAAAAATATAGGCCTCAATAGGCGACTAAATGTTTGACAGCATCTTATTACATATGACACCAATTTAACTATGTACTAGACGTCTATTATATTGTCTTCTTTTTTTTTCTTCTAGATCGATGATATCATCGTCAATTGAAAGCAATGATCATGTCATGTCTATGATGGGATATAAGATTTTATCGAGCACGAATAATGTCTTTATCAGTTGTACGTTCGACTTATAGAAGGATGATGAAATATTTTCTTCGGTGAGTTATGAATAAATAATGATTTCTAATGAAGAACAAATTATGATCGAAAAGAAAAGCCTTTTTGTTAAAACAAAATTCTGTTGCGTCACGGAGACATGAAATTCTTATCGAGTTCACTCATACATTCAGTTCAAGGTTTACTTTCTTATAAGAATATATATACATATATATGTATTAATGAGTATGTGTGTGGCATCTCATCTCTTCCATTTGCCTTTTTATTTCATAGTCATTGGTGTATGGAAATCAAATGTGACGGTAATAATACAACGAGTCGTAATACTAAAAAAAATGGTCAAGACGGTTGCCAAGTACGTGGAAGGAATAACTCTCACTTTTTTCTCTTCTCCTTTTCTTCTTTTCTATTCACCTTTTTTTTTCGCCTGAATGGAATTGTTTCATCAAATGTTGATGAGATACTATTCATGTCTAGAGTTTACTCTCGGCGTACCTATTATTTATGTGATTTAAACCGTTGGGCAAAAGATAAACCTAAGCGTCTCCCATGAGTTTTCAAGAGCTATTTGTAAATGTTAATTTTCTGATATTTAGAAATCTGATAGACATGACACGAAAAGCAGGTAAAAATAAAATCTAGTATTCATATGTACATCTTTCAATTGAATATTATTTTTAATTTTTTTGATAGTAACGACGAGAACAAGAATTGTCAAGTATGTGTCATATTCGATAACGTCAATACATAACAATGAGTATTTTAGATGACAAAATCTAATCTTGACAAGCGCATTGATGATGGTATTTTATTAGATGCACAACTTGAATGGGAACATGAAGCAGGTAAAAGAAAATTTTCTTAGTTTAACAAAAAATATTGAGAAGAAAGAGTAAAACTAAGATGAATGATTTTTTAGCAAAAGATTCTTTCTCAAGTATGTATTTATTTTTCGTGTTTCCTTTTCTAATTCTTCTCCATTTGAAAGACATAAATCTTGAACAGAAACAAAACAAAACAAAAAAGGAATTCGAGTGTTAAACTAACGATCTGTTTTACGCTTTCTCTCTCTCACTTTTGTTTGTTTTAATCATGTGATGATTTTAAGGTGTATTTTTTTTTGGTTTCTCTCTAGGAATTGAACATAGTCCAAAAACGTACCGAAAATCAGAACAAGACCTTTTAGATATACTTTTGACACAATCTCCAAGTTCAATATCTTCTGCAACATATATTCGTTCACCTTGTTGTTCTGATTTTGAATGGGATGATTTATTCGATTTTGCGCTGTAGTAATAAAGTTTCATTTTCTTTTCTGTTTTTTTTTTATGTAGGTTTATTGTGAACAGTTGAATGAATTAAAACAGTTTGTCTGACTTTTCCTTTTTATTCCAGTTTGTGATGTTTATTTTATTTTTTTTCTCCTCCTCATTGTTCCTTCTTTTCGTTATTATTATCTATTTGAATTCTCTCTCAGGGTTGCTTGTTTTTCACACACACACACATACAAAAAGAGAAGCATAATTGTATTCTTTTTCTTTTTTCTTTTTTAAAATATAGAAAAAAAACTTGTTTTTATTGAACTGTAAAAAAAGCCGAAAAACTTTTGGTGGCGATTAATATTTTTATGAACCAGGTATTTATTGACGATAAGCGGGAGAATTTTCTTGATCTATTCAACATATGTAAAGAAATGAAGGTTACCTCAATGATTTGTCATTATTAACATACAATTGATTGGAATCAAAAGGAATTTATATGGACGTGTCAAGGTAAAATTTTAACCCCACCGGAATATATTGGCTGTTCTTTTTCACTAGACCTTACTATCAAATGTCTTTCACTAATTGAATATAACAAAAGAAGAACTAGCAAGTTGTGTTTGTAACGTAATTTAAGAGTGGTGGAAGTTAGCGCTCACTGTAAATTGTTATCAGAAAAGTGTATGTATCAAATGTAAGGCGTCTTTTTGTTAATTGCCAATACATAGAACATCTCTGTTGAAATTTAGAAAGGTATAAATTAAGCAAAGCGTAGTAGATCAATTTTATATTGAATACTGTTTCATTGTTAGATAGAGTAGGTAAACGTAAACAATGGGTTTATTGAAGGACAACGAGTAAAGTCAATGAATCGTTCGCATTTATTTCTATACAAAACTCGGATCCATCTCGAGTATTTCTAAAAGCATTTCATACTTTTATCAACTCGGAAAAATTTGGATTCTAAGTAATTTCGTTATTGGAAATAGTCTTTTTTTTGTGTACTCAAAAAATGAGTACACTCTAGATTCGGTCAGTGTGTCTGGCCGGCCGTTAACACGATAACTCTTGAAAACCTCATCCAATTGCCATGGAATTTTGGTACACTGAATGATCTCCTCAATATCTCAGTCGAGTTCGAAGATGAGTCTAGAAATGGCTGAGTTATCGAAAAAATTGTCATTATTGACCAGACCATCCTTGAGAGGGATGGTGGGTACAGGGAGTTTTTCAAAAAAAGATTGTTGCTCAGAATTATTCACAACATATATAAATCGATTCAGTTTTTGCAGTACACATAACAATCGGATGCGAGTCCGAATATTTCCGCATGTATTTATATTTAAATTCAATCAATTCGAAGATGTTTTTTTCACATGTGAAAATATTTTTGCTCTATTGCCCACGCAAGTTTTTCAAGTATGTATGTGAGAGTTTTATTTTGTTAAAATATTAAAACAAATTTATTAGATTCTTTCACCCGATGACATATATTCACTAAGAAAAGAAGAAAACAAAATATTAATGTTATAGCAATAACTTAACCAGAAACGTAAATGAAAAAAAATACGTGTAAGCCTTATAAAATTATTTGATTTTTCGAACTTGATCCCAATTCTTTATGTGGTAATACAACAGCATTAAGAACAACAACTTCACCTGGAATGGATACATTATTTCCTTGAAGGAGAAAAAACACGATTAAGTTAAAATATTATTCAAAAATTTTCTTTCTTTATCTTACCGATAACTGTAATCGATGGATGAAGTTTTCCATCTTGAAATAATGAATCTTGTTCTATTTTTGAAAATTGCTTATTTGGATCAGGATCTAATATTTTTTTTCAGGATTTATTTTGTACATAGTATAAAAATAGAGTTCTCTAGACTTACCATTGGGTGTACCTTCAACTCTACTCCATGGTCCAATCGTTGAATTCCATGCGATAATTGAATAAAGAACACAACAATGGTCCTTGAAACAAACATACGAATGTTTTTGATTAATGAGAATTTTAGAAAATCAAACATTCATACATGTAAAACGCAGCTGCCCAATACAATCGATTCTCTTACACGAACACCATAACCAATTGTTACATCTTGACCAATCGATACATTGGGACCTAACTAAAAAGATGATTTACATTCGTAATCAATCTACACAAGAGAGAATCTTTCTTACCACAGCTGATGGTGCAACACATGCTGTTGGATGAATAAATACATCACCAATCTATATAATAGAAAACAGGCGTTTGTTTTACTGATCTTATATAAAGAAGAAAACTTCTCTACAATAGTGGGTCCTTTAGAGTCTGTTTGCTTGTATAAGCGTTCGGGATGATACATGCGATAGAGTTCAAGATAATGTCGATTTGCATAAATAACCGAACTAAAACATGATCGCCGTTTTTAGAATGAAATCAATCTAAGAAGTTCGGTACCTGGGATTTTTTATTGATGTCCAAAATTTATCATCCATTGGAAAGACATATAATTGTCCAGTACCCTACGATAAAAATAAAAATAATTTTATAGAAATCAAAGAATAAATTTTCAACATACTCCTAATTTTGAAAGCACATCTTTTTCTAAACGAATATTTTCACGTGAGAATCCCGAATCATAATTTGTGAACGTTGATGGTGCGTCGCTAAATAAAAATAATCGAAAATATTATTTACATGTTTGATGAAAAGGGAGACGGAAATAAGACAAGCAATCAATCATTCAATTTTTGTCCACTTCTGAAGTCTGAAAAAATGCTATTTAAAAAAGCATAAATTTTTCGTTTCATCATTATGAGGGAAATGTAACTAAGGGAAACATGCACAGTGAATATAGAGACAGATAGAGAAATTATTGATGAACACAACATAAACAATTTACTGAAAAATAGGTATCGATTCACTAAAACAAATACAATAGATATTTAAATCGTCTGTTTAATCTTGAACTTACTTATATAATTGTTGATTATTTCGATAGGTTTCCGATAAAATTTGAAATATAACTTTAGTAAATAGATATACACCGCAATTGATTGTTGTCGATACAAATGTCGATGGTTTTTCAACATAATGTTTAACTTCATGAGTCTTTTTATCCCATGCTATACAACCATAATTTGTCGATTGTTTTTCAGTTGCCTGAAAAAATATCGAAAGATATAACTATGGGATTTTTGAAAAGGACCCCGCCGGATAAAAAAGTTTTCTAGAATCGATTTCATTTGTATACAGTATTCTAGAGCTCGTTGAGATACATCAAATGATATATAAGAAGTCAAGTTTTCATAACGGTTTTATGTAGTTACGGTCGATATACTATCTATACTGGCATAGGGATTTGTATGGTACTAATAGAAAAGGTATACTCCTATGATCATCTCAAATGAGTATATACAGATTTAGTTTTATAATTCAGTTCGATACAGTTACAAGTGGTGCTCAATTTTTCATATTTGATAGTTTTCATTACCACTGCTTTGCTACTGAAAAGAGTCATCTTCTATCGATGAAAGACATTTTTTCACCAAAATACACTTTACTGTTTTCAGTCCTGTGCAGAAGAACAATGTGGTAGCAACGTGAAAGTTTTCTAAAAACTGTCTGTCACTGAGCTCTACATATTTGGTAGACCCAGTTTCTCTGAGCTGCAGGGGCTCGTCGGTAATCTTGAAAATAGTGGTAAAAAATCGGCTATTTTATCATATAGAGNCCATACAAATCCCTATGCCAGTATAGATAGTATATCGACCGTAACTACATAAAACCGTTATGAAAACTTGACTTCCTATATATCATTTGATGTATCTCAACGAGCTCTACAATACTGTATACAAATGAAATCGATTCTAGAAAACTTTTTTATCCGGCGGGGTCCTTTGTATGATTAATTTAGAAGAAGAACAGTGCATTTGAAAAGTTTTTCAAACGAATCGAGACTTTTCGTTGAGAATAGATTTAAAGCCTTGAAACATTGAGTACGTCGTTAAGGTCTATTGACTTTCCTGTGACTCTCATTGATTCTCATTTTGTCTTGTATCATAGAATATAAAATCACTAAATAGACGATTTTTGAAAATTTTACTGGGTACAATTCGATGTTTTTGTTTTGCATTTATTACGATACCAAATCGAGGTCGTACTATGCGAGTTTATAAAAACGTACATATTTGTTAGCGAAGCCGAGTACTGTTATATAGTGACTCGAGTCTGTATAGGATTACTTGATATCACATCTGCTTATCGTGTGGAAATGAAAATCTGATGGATATCGTAATAAATTATTTATTGATTTTAATCATCGGATCAGTAAGATTTAAGAAGCAAATATTCTATATTGCTGTTGTTGGCTTTGTACAATAGTTTTGTAGTCTTATCGAATTGATAACATTTCTTCTTGTATCGATCGATTAGAGATATTTTCCTGCTGTAAAACTGTCGTAAGTCACATATTTAGATTAGGAACAAGATAATAAATATCGAAGGATTAATTTTACAACGAGGTACATTCAATCTTAAATTATTTTCGAGTATTTAGCACGACAACCTTATTTAACTAAATTATTTGTAGAATGAAATATAGATAATTTTATTTTTTCACTATCCTTAATTGAAAAACAAAATTCTTGTTAACTAACCTCAGTTCCAAGAATAGTAAATCCTTTTTCTTCCACATTTTCACGATGAAATTGAAGCATTTCTACTAGTGGTAAATCTGCACAAATATCACCATTAATTACAAAGAATGCATCTTTATCCGATACATTTGCTTTAATTAAATCACGAAAATGATAAATACCACCGCCAGTACCTAATGATGCATATTCTTGTAAGTAACTATAATGAAAATCAATAATTTATTTAAAAAGTATTATGTTTTCATTAGTATTCTAATTTTACCGAATACATATATTAAATGTTTGTTGTGCATTCGCTATAAAACGTGAGAGTGCTTCGTTTGGTTGATAACATCCAATGAGAAGAATTTCACGTAATTCAGTTAACTTTAATAATTGAAAATAATTTTTCGAAGTAAATCGCGCAAAAATTAACTTACTTGAGCACATGATTCAATTAAATGATAAAGAATTGGATAGCCAGCAATAGGAAATAATGGTTTAGGAATTTCTAATGATAATGGACGAAAACGTGTACCTATGATAGGCTAAAATAGATAGTAAAGCGAAAGAAATAAACAAGTGAATTAACCTTTTTGAGGAGATCCAATAAGAATTACTGCTTTCAACATGATTTCGAATAGATGAGAATCTAAACAAAATCTAATTAGGCGTTTCTCATTTAAGTATTCATATCTTTTTTAACTAAAAAGTCGTAAAAAATATATTTTTCTAATTAAAAATTTGATTGTTTGCAAACTATAGATTTCACTAAGATCACATACCAAGCATTCCATCGTAAATTAGATATTTTCATGCTACTCGCTTCAATACAGTTAAAAAAATACTAATTCAAAAAAAGTCGAGTAGAATCATGAAACTATTCAAAAAAAAATATATTATAAATTCAAGTGTCCTGTTGATCGATGTACTTTCGAAAAAAAATAGTGAATAGTACGAAAGTAAAAGCAGCGTGTTTGAAATTGAATACTCATCGTTTCAGTGAATATAACTTGTATAGGTAGGTTTTAGAAGAAGAAAAACAGATTTAGTCAATAATATTTTTATTTATATGTGTAACAGTTGGTTTAGCAACAGGTAATAATAAACTTGATCATTCTTTGTGAAAATCATGAGCCTGACAAAAGTAACTAATGCGTGTTCGAAATCTAATGTGTGTTTGACATTGAGTATCAATGAGTCACTTAATATAGTTGAAGTATATACTAATTCATCAATCATCGGCTAATCGATTTTAATTAAAACTTTTGTATTACATTTTCTCCTTAAAAGTTTTCAATTGAATATCATTGAAAAATCGTTTATAGATGTCACTAATAGAAATTGTAGTCTTAGCATCATAAAAAAGATTAATTGAATTTTATTATGAAAAGAAAATTCATAATGAAAAATATAGGATTCCGTGAAAACGGTTTCATCCAATCCAACCTAATAATTAATAAATCATTCGTCTGCACGTGAGCAACTCAAAGAGAAAACGAATCAAGCAGGACATTATTTCTCATCTACTTAATAGATAGTATTTTTATACATGTCATGTTTGTTTTTACGAACTTCATAAACTTTTATTGTAAAGAAAATATTTGCCGTCTATTTTAATATTTTATCTTCTATAATCCATAATTATTCTTACTTGTTAATCAAAATTTTAATTATTATCTATGCCAATCAAATCACCAGAACGACAAGTTTAGTCTTGTGGCTGTGTAAGTATTTTTCTCACTGGTTTGATGATTTTAATAGTTTCTAACCTTCAAATATCTTATTGATGTTTTCTAAAGAAAAAATGTCATATTTAACATCAAATAATCAATAGATGGCCTTTCATATAGTCAAGTATTTGCATAGGCCAATGTCTCTAAATATATATTTGGTTGTTTCAAGCAATCAACTAACCGTAGATTGATTTTGACTACTGAGCTTTTCAATGAATAAACAGAGATTGTAAGTGATGCATTATGGTTTTTCAGGTGAATTTTCGTATAGTAAAGAATTAATTAAACTCAATAGATGATTTCATTTGATATTCAATATCTTCGCATCTATGGATAAAAATCTGATGTTTTTCAAGTAAATTAAGTACTATTTAGTTACTCTCTATCTAAGTTCATAAAATTATTTTCAAAACAATATGAAATCATATTCATTTGTTAACAATATTTAAAGTAAATTATTAGTAATTATGCAATAAAAAAAACAGAAGATTTCCACTTCTTTTTAATCAAATTGACTGCCTCTTTTCTTGTTGACGCGAAGGAAGCCTCACTAGAGCATTCTTCCCTATGAATAACATAAACAATGTTTGCTCTGAAGTATAATTATTTTCTTCAGTAACGAATTGCAGTTAGTTGCTAATACTAGTCCAGCGATGAACTATTAAATATCGGTAAGATTTTTCTTTAACAGCGAAAATTTTTATCGTTCTGTAAAACTTGTATTCATTATATCTTCTGCATTATCGTGAGCAAGATGATCTTAAAGCTAAAAAGAAACAAGTGTACCCGTTTATTCCGAAGAAATAAAATTTTCAAATCAATTTCAGAATGACTTAATTATTCAATTCGAATAATGAGACTCACTAGTTATGAAAGTTTTATCAGATATGCATTAAATGGACACCATCATTTTAATTTGTCTTAAGTAGAAGTAACTAAGAACGGCAATATTCAAACAATGCGATGTAGCCGAGCTTAAGATATTTCAATTATTGATAATCGAATAGAAAGACGTACCTTTCACTTTTTTCTTCTATCACATTATTTTCAACTTACATGAAAACATTTTCCTAAGGCAAGAAAAAATAAATAAATGAAGTCAGCCTCTATTTTTATCAAATAAGCTCTTAAGATTTCTCATTTATTTTGTTTTTGTTAAATCATAAACTGGCTTGTATAAATGCCAGATCTTATCCATTGCAATACTCGTCATTAGATAAATATTTCGTCCGAACGTATTATTGATTAAAACAAAACATATTCTCTTTCCACATTTCTTCCTTTTGATGCATAATCTCTAGCTTTCTTTTTGCAAAGCGTCTGCTCAATGTTAAACAGTTTTCTGCATGATGTTTTTTCCTTTTCTTTTCTTTTCTTTTCTTTTCTTTTCTTGGCATATTCATGTTCCTTATGTACTTTTACATATACTAACGAGTAAAAATCTAGATGTACAGACGCATGCTCTTGCTCGAACGTTTATTCTTTCGATAAGACATCCCGGAATCTATTGTTACTGTTTTCTTCAAGTAGTTGTTGATATATATTCCCTGAGCTCATTTAGTTAATGAATACGCATTGCTGTTTCCTTTTCTCTTCTATTATCTAATGACAAAGTAAAAAAACAGAGATATAATAATACGCTGAAAGACTCGATGGTATCCTTTCTTTTACATACGTTTCAAGTACTCTTACACTTGATCGAATAGACAATCTGTCTTTTTGTTTAAATGAAAATCATAATACAAATTATTTTGTCATAATACTGACGCCTAACAGTGCTGCTAAGATCGCGTTCATTATCCTTCTTTGGTTCTTTCTTTACAAGATGATGGGGGCAAAAAGAAAGAAGTCGACCGACAGAAGGAAAAAAGTACGAGAGGGAGGAGTAAGACACGCTTACATGCGTGTGAATATGGGAATTGCGTCTATCCTTTCCTTTGTATTATTCAGCTGATAGTCTTTATATTCGAAGCATTTTTGTTGGTGTAGGCTAAGGGAAGAAGCAAAAAGAAAAAAAGAATTACACCGTATACTATAAACTAACGTTCAGATGCGTCAAAGAATTTTGTGAGAAGATAGCGCTAATCGTGCGAAATAATGTGTTCTGTGTTTGTTTGATTCAGACTGAATCGAATATATTGCCATATTTATCAAATATGAGCTTTTTAAAGGAAAGATAAAATATTCTTTCTATTTTTTTTATTGTCTATATTACAAATTCGCTTATTTTCTTTCCCATTCTTTTAGTTTTCATATTGCCTTGAGTTTTTGCCATTTATTTATTCTTTTCTTCTTTTTTTGCTCTGCATGTTGAAGTAGTATTTGACAAAAACAACAAATGTTTTTTTTTCACTTTTACATTTGTGACCCGTTTCTTTTTTTCTTCTTTTGTCTTTTGCTTTCTACCATCATTTCTTTTAAATAGACACAGTAAGAAATGAGAAGAAGCAAAAACATATTAACGAATATGTACTTGAAGCATTCATTTTGTTAGTCTGACACATGTTGGATCAATTTTACTGTTTCGTATTTCAGAATAGAAAGAAATGTTTTCAAGTACTGTATGGCATATTTTTAGATGATCTGTTGTTAATGACGATTTTATTATGTAGAATAAAATAAAAATAAAATAGATTAATAAACGAAATAAAAACTCTAAACAAATCTTTTAAATAGTCAATAATCGATTGATTTTTATATGGTTTTATGTTAATATTATATATTTAATTGTTGGAAAATAGTATTGAAACGCTCGTTAACGTTAAACGAAACAAAGGCAATGCGGCAGCCGATGCCGTAATGTCTGATGGCAGCAAACGTATGTCAAGTTTTTATTTTAACTTTTCATATAAGTATTCTGAAAATCTGTTTTAGCTGCCGTGCCTGCATACGCACAGCAACATCAACAAAATAGACTACCATTTGAATCAATGGGCAATGTATTGCTCGATGCGATGCAAGGAACACTTTTTTGTCTTGATAATTCTAATCGTATCGTTGGTGTATCGAAAACAGCGAAACGTTATTTTGGTTTTGAACAAGTTCGTGAATATTCAAATACAATGCGTCTCTCTATAGCACTTTGGTTTATTTTAGGCCGAACTTTTGGGTATATCAATATTGCTACTGATTGAAGAGAGTGAAAAAGATGCATTTTCTAAATTTCTTAATAGTCCACCACAACGTAAGTTAGATATGTTACTGTTGTTTTGATATAAAAATTGATTTCGTCTATTCATTCGACCCAATTTCGAATAGATTTGATTAGAAACCAATAGTAAACACTGATAAGGTGTTGAGCCTTAATGATGGATCGATTCACTTCGAGATGCCCTGTTTATCCTCTGTGTGACTTGCGACTTTTCTTCTACAACTTCAAGATTCAAATCGTGGTATCATGACTATAGATTGTACTGGACTTTTCACTGACTAGTAATGCAAAATATAAAGATGCCAACAGCGTACTATAATAGAAATAGTACGAAGAGATACTTCGTCACGAGTATTTAAAAAGAAGAAATGAAGAATACTCATTCGAGATCAGTAGGAAAAAGATACTAGATAGAATCGTTCAAATAGAAATTTAAGAATGAAGAATTTTTATTCAAAGTCAATTTTTTCTATACCAAATATCAGTAAAGCGCTGAAAGAATTTTATCGATTTGTTTCGAAAATTGCGTCTGTCAAATAATTGTAATCAACTTTATATTAGTAAAAGTTATTTAACCCTTTCCAGCCGGCTCCCAAAAGCGACGTAGTTAAAATTCTTCTTCTGCATATATTTTCTTATCCTGTCATAGAGATAGCTAAAAACTATTTCTTAAAATTGAACGATGCTTCTATGTTGAATGGCTGTATGTTGCCATTTGGCAACAGCCAGCCGTAAAGGGTCAAAACTTTGAAAAATTCAGTTGTCATTTTCGATCATCGAAATTCACTATTTTGCGTTCCTTTCATTTAATTGTTCAAGAATAAAGTGTAAAAAATTTATACGATACGCCTGCACAGTTTCTCCACGATTCAAATCGACTTCGTACGAAAAATTTGACATACGTTGAACTTAACAAGAGAGTAGACGTATGGGTTTTTGTGTTAGTTGGCATCAGAATAGATATGCTTGTAGATCTTTTATTTCTCTATACCCGTGCCAATACGTAAATTAAATATCCATTTCCATACCAATTATTGAGAGCTACAATACTATCATGCTGACTTTTTTATAGAAAATTTCATTTAAAGCTAGGGAAAACTATGTAAATGCATCAGATATGTTTTGTTTGCTTTGTCCTTGTATGAATAAATGAAAAAACGCAAAATAGCAAATAACGATAGTTGAAAATGAAAAAAGATTTTTCAAAAATTTTGACCCCTCGCGGCCGGTTGTTGCCATTTGGCAACATCCATACCTCTTATTGTCAGTACTTATTGAATCATCTCTTTGAGTGATACAATGTACAATAGATCAAGGAGGGGAAATTTACCACTAGCGACCTGTGGGATTGAATGATTTAGGGTACCATAAGAACGTCTATTATGATTCAGTTATTCTTTAGAAGTATTCAGGAGGACTCCGGCAATTTTCTCAGCTGAACGTTTTTGTTGTGTTTCATGGGCTATGAGTGTGTTGTAAAATATCTTGTAGTAATTATTGAACTATTGATTCACTATCTGTTCACAGTATAGCTAGACCTTTCTTAAAATATCGGCACAATGTTGCTAAATGGCAACATTAGGCCGTAAAGGGTTAAAGAAAAAATCCTATAAGCTTTTCTTTTCTTTTTTTTTTAAATAAGATTTCGCTGAAGCTTCACTCATTTAACTAAAGTACCTTGAAAGTCACAGTAAAAACTTCACAGTTCAAACTCACCACCTAAATAAATACTATGGCAAAGTCTTTTCTTTTTTCATTTTTATTATTTTTTGCACTGTGGGACGCTGTCGAATACCACACCATTAATTATTTGCATTTCGCTAAGGATGTGAAGAACTCAAGTTCGAATAATACTTGACATGACTGAAAGTGAGCATGTGGTAATGCTCGTTTGCTTTAATTTTCTTACAAACTCGTTATCATTTCTTTAGAAAGATTTAGTTGTATCATCATCTCTATATTCTGGTTTAATACAATCTAATGATTAATAAGTTACATCTTGACGTAGATAGGTGCTGTCAATGTACGAGGATGAGGAGACTAGAAATGAACGAGCGGATCTTACAAACACATTATAAGAATTCTACTACAACTTTGAAGAACTCTTCATTTGAAATAGAATAAATAAATTTGAAAGCTCAAAACAGATAGAATGAAACAAGTCAATACTCTTCGTTTTTTTTTTATTAACGTGGATTACAATAAGAACCCAACGAAAACGAACGTAGCTCAAGTTAAAGCTCAGAGAGCATTTTCTGAGTATACTTTTCCAGTTCTCAGGTGTACTTTCAATTACTTGCCATTGTGTTTTTCAATTTTATACAGAATCTCAAGTGCAAAAGTTTGTTGCTTCCTTTATTAGAGATTTTACTGCGAGTGAACGATCTATTCGAGTATTTACTATGAAAAGGATATATTTTTCATAGAGAATATTAGATTTCCTTTTTCCTAATGAAAATAGCTTCATATTCAGTTTATAATGAATTAGAATCAAATATTCAGTATAGATTTCATTTGGACAAGATGAGTGTAATAGAAAATTTTTATTATAAATTTTTAATAAGGGTTAATATGAAAAAAATAAAATTTCACCTACTTTTTCCTCCTATGAGCCATATTAAAATATTTTAGGAAAGAATGAAACGTTATGAGAGTGAAAAATTAATATTTTAATTTAAAACGCTTGTTTTTCTTTCAAGATAAAAAATTATTCTTAGGAAATATATTTATGATAGAGTAATTTACCACCGATATCTTTCAACTTATCATGTTTGTCTGCTTCTATTAACAGTTCATTTGGACAGTTTTAACCTTTTTTCCACAGGGAACCTTTTTTATGATAAATACAATAATAATATGCATGAATACATCTGAATTGTTTCCGGACTGATGACATTTCTGTAAATCTATCTTCCCAAAAGAATTAACGTCAATTTCTGTCTATGTTTGATAAATGCTTCTGTTTCATTGTAGTTTTATCTTTGTCTGACATGTGCTGTCTCAAGGCAACTTTTCCTTTTATCTAGCGCTACAGAATAAGCTATTGTTGTTATTTCACTTCTTTGCTTTGCCTTACATATATGTATAAAGTGACTCAAATAGACAACGAAATTTTTAATCTACTGTGTACTAAAGCACAATATGAACAAGGATGATAATGTTTCCGTAAGACTTGGAAAGTTGGTTTTCGAAGGTTTAAAATTAAAAAGGTTACGAGTACAACAAATAACGAAATTAAATGTTTTCATAAGCTTCAGTGTTTGTACGATTTCTGTAATACTTGTAAGTTTTCATAGGAAGTTCGTAGAAAATGAAATTACTACCAATTTGTGCTTCTTGAAATAGAATAATTATATATATGATAGAAGATTTTCAAACATTAAAGCGAACGTCTTCAGTAACCATATCATCTTTGAGCATTTTCTTTTGCTATAGAATACACCAGATAGGAGCCTCTATTTTCTGTTAAAACCGCTGTGTACATATCCTAACCTAGGTCGAGCAATCATATTGTAAGATCTGATAAGATCTTGCATCTGATCTTATATGATCTTACACGATCATACGAAAATCATACAAAAAATCGTAGTTCCTGAGATCTTAGATCAGGTCAAACAATCAAATCCTTCAAAGATCGTATTAATGTGTAAGATCGTTCAAGAATCTGATTGTACGAATTGATCTAAGATCCCAGGAACCACGATTTTTTGTCAGATTCTTGTAAGATTTCGCCCGTATTCCAAGATTTTGTACGTGTTTCATAAGATCTTGTGTTAGATCTTTTGCCCTGGGTAATGTAATAATAAACATGCAATAGTTTCTATAGTATAAGATCAGATGTGTTCTCATACCGAACAATTTGCCATATGTTACACTATAGAGTAAATCAATATTTTCTTCATGAAATCCATAACAGAAACTGAAAGAAATAGGTTTACCATCTTTCATGATGAATTCTGATTTGACTATCACTATTTCTCGAGATACTTGTGTCTCTAGAGCCTAACGGTTTGTCAGTTTCATTCACACTATCTTTTTGTTTTCATCGGGATTACGTAAGTACTGCTTTACAATATAAATTAAACAGATGGTGTCAGCTCATATCACACATGATGTACTCTTAAATATTGCATTTTAATATATCATCCTTTATCTCACAGAAGAGTGTTTTTATCTATAAAAAAAAGCCAGTGTTCTTCTATTTTAGCTCATGAAACCTATTATGCTCGTATGGCGATAAATCTTACCAATGAATATCGTCAAGTCAGAATTCAACGAAAGAAAAAAACGAATCTAGAGAACGCCGCCAGTAGGAATAAAATAAATCGATTCTTTTTTAATCATATTTTTTGTTAAAATGAAATAGACGTTCATTCAACGACAATACGACGTAATAGTGCAGTTGGAACAAGCCTTATAATAACAATAGAAGATTCATCTTATATTGATATAACTCTTCATGATATACATAAACAAGAATTTTATACTAAAATGAATTTAGTTGGTGAAATCATTTTTGAAGATCATCGAGGTGCTTTAGTAACTGGTTATTTACCACATGAAATACTTTCAAAATCCATATTTGATTTTGTCTACCATGAGGATCGTTTAGTTAAATTACATGCACTTTGGAAATGTATAAAAAAATCGTTTTTTTTCTCATTATTATGAATTCTAAAATTTGACTTTTCAGGTGTAACCACTGGTTCAAGTAAATTACAATGGCGTTTAAATGCACGTGATGGTTCTATAGTGTTTCTTCAAACCGAGTATAAATTAATATCTGATCCACAAACTTCAGATATAATTATAGCACGAAATGAAGTTTTAAAGTAAATTTACAAATATCTATAATCATATTTTAATGTTGTTATTTTTTTTTCTTTCGATTTACTAGTCCAATGCAAAGATCACAATTTGATGAATTACAAACAGCTTGGAAACATCAATGTGCTGCTGATATTAAAGGAAATAGTTTATCGTTTAAATTTCGTAAGGAAAACTTTTTTCCGAGAAAGATTTATATTTTCATTAATTTAGTTTCATCATCGGGCAATGATTCATCATCGGCATCCAATGATCAATGCCGTATATGTGTGCCTTCATTAGGTATGTGTTTTACAACAGATAAACTACAGCCATTATATCTGCCAGGCAATATATTTGGTATATCAAAATTAACACGTCGGCTGACTATGCAAGATTATATACAAGTATTGATGGATAATGATAAACATATGGATGGTGAATTGGTCACTATGATTAATAATATTCAATCATCGCCAGCTTGCTATAGACGTTTAAACGAAAAGACTAATGAACCACAACAAAATGGTTTAGGTAGAATAAAAATTTTGTCATGACAAAAATAAAATGTGTTGAACTATTATTTTTTAATAGACGTAATCATGGATGAAAAAGTTCCATTGGATTTGTCACCATCAGCTTTAGTAGATATAACATTACAATCTAAAACTGATTCAGAATCTATTGTACGAGGTATACTTAATAATTCAATGAAATATAATCATGAAAAAGAGTCCGGTTTGTGGCGATTAATAAGTTCTTCTCACTGTAATTCTACTTTTTTCAGATGATTCATCTTCAACAGTTGCTCGACTTTTAAATGGCAATGGGCATAGTATACAAAATGGAAGTACAAGATCGTCGACGGTAACATCGCAATTTCAAACAGATCCATCCAAGGTTTATAGAATTGAAAACATTATTTCTATTGATTTTGATTCAACATATATAGTCGAATTCAACTCCAGCCAGCCAGGAAACGGCACAACAACAAGATGTTGATTTCTTAAAAAAATATAAAGCAGGTTGGTTTTAATGAAAGAAAATTAGATTCAAATAACGATGACCTAATCTTAACATCGAAACTAATAGAAGCGTAAAGATTACATTAGCTTATGTCTTGAGCAATAACTAGTTGAAAATTATTTTTTTCAAACACGCACATTATCATCGCCTATTATGTATCAGAGGATTTCTAATAAAAAGTTTCATTTCAGGCGAAGTCATTCATGACTTTTACGTTCTTGTGTATACAAAAAAAAAGAACCAATAAGGTTTGAGAAGTTTTTAAACATTCAAAATATTTATAGTATCGTACTATTGACTGACAGACGAAGTGTTACCTTGAAATTTTTTATTTAAAATTTTGTGTATTATCTACAGATGAAAATATTCATTAAGATCGAAGGTTGGACGTTTCCCCGTTATTCAATCAACACATAAAATTTAATGATAATTTATTTTTAGCCAAAGCTAAATTAGAATCTCAATTAGAATCAATTCGAAGGCAAGAAATAATTGATGGTACACAAACAAATGAGCGAACAAGACGAGTAAGAATTTGTCTTTAAAAACTCATCTGCCATGTGTCTATTTCGTTTGCCATTATTTTAATTAGAACACAATATTAAATAAATTAGCTCAATTAGAACACATCAAAAATAAACATTTTGCACGCCGACATGCATCGAAACGACCAACAAGTGCAACAGCAACAGCAGTACCTGTTAATAATCCAGAACAAAAAGATTTTCTTAATAGTTTGTTTTCATCATCATCACCTCAATCAGTTGGATTATTTTCGTTGGATAATACGAATACAAGAATATCATCGATTCCGTCGCCGTTATCATCTTTATTTGCTTCACCAAATGATCCATTATCACATTATTCATCTAATTATCAAGATCAACGAAATTCATCACAACAGTTCGATCCCGGACAAACTTCGCCTTATTTTGATGTGAAATCTCAATTGTTTGATGAATTTCTAACATCACCATCATCAACATATACACCGGTTAACAATAACAATAATAACTCATCAACATCTCTACATTCACATATGAACGCTTCATATCAAAGAACAACCAATGATTCAACATCCCCTTCCTTTCCTAACCATCAAAACACTACAACATATCCTTACTAATGTATTATTTATGTACAGTTTTGTATTACTCGATCAACTGTGATTTGTTTTTTTTCTTCTTCTTCTTCTTCTATTCTATTCGGGATAGTTATTTTTGATTTGTAACTAATTTGACAGTCACTTTGTTCATATCATTTTGTTGCTCAAAAAAAAACTGTGCCGTCCTAATTAAGGATTGTCATCGTATATAAATATATACGTATATAACGAAACATGTTGAGCATAGATACAGAAAACTAAAAACGAAAGAAAAATTTTAATGTTGACCATTTTGTTTCTTTTACATGATTATCTATGCGTTGTTATTGTTTTTGCGCAATAGATTTCATTTTGCCGAACAGTGTTTATTAAACTAATTCGTGTTCTTTTTGTTGGTTTCTAATGGACAGTATCAAATACATGAAACAATGGAAACGAACACAAATTTAATTTCTATTTGATTAGTTTTACCCAGCGAGTAAAATGAATTTTCCCATGCAGCTCATACTCATAATTTATTGAAGAAAATAAACGGAATTTTTACCCATGCATAGATTGAATTACTTTTGATATGTTATACTTGTTTTAGGCTGAATGATCCAGTGCTGAGATATCGAATTTCCAAAGAGTACTCACTTATTACATAAATGGAGTATGCTTACAAAACTCAATATCTTAAAATAGATCGAATATCTTAGAGTCTGCTAATACTTGCAAAATATTTTTTTTCTGCATTATTTGACCTATTCAGGGTAAGATTTTGCGCTAAATTACCTTTTTGAATTTTTTGCTATATGTTTGAAGTTGTCCCAGGTCGAACTGTCCGGACTGGAAACGGCCGGTTCCGGTTAGTTCCGTTGATTTTGTGGAAGCAGCATTCCGGTTGGAAAATATTCGCATTTTTTTTCCGGTGATTTCCGGTCAATTCCTGCCGGAAAGCACCGGAACTTGGCAGGAATCCACCGGAAAAGTCCGGCCGTATTTTTGACCAGAATACTGCTTCCATTTTCCAGTGATTTCCCGTGTTTCCCTGCAGGATATGGTGACTTTCCCGCATACTTCCTGGAGTATCCTAGGGGATCCGGCGGCCAGAATGTTCGACCTGGGGTGTTGTAAATTCAAAAAAAGAACAATCATAATTCGACTTATAAAGACAAATCAGTTCAAACTTTTTTCGAGTGTCACCTTGACGAGTTTCTTTTAATTTATTCACTAACATTTCAGTTTATTTGTGAATTGAACAACAATTGTTAAAATAGAAAAATGTTAATGAGGACGATTTTAAAATTTACGCGGTTTTTATTATTCCAACAAAGTTTGGAGATATTGCTCTTATGGATTAACCGCAATCTAATCGTTTAGAATGATAAGTGTTGAACATAATAGACAAGACGTTTTGTTGATGATGTTCAATAAGTGTTCGCTTGCCATACATCCAGTGATGAAAATAAGACGTTCACCATAAATATGTTCATGGCATGTAGAAATGATCGGAACTCATTCACTTAATTACTTACGATGTCATAGATCTTAAAACACGCCTTCTTTATGTAACATCCTACACATCATAGTTAATGAAAACATCTCTTATAGTGCGAGAAGACTTCGATATACTAGAATTCCATGCTCATTACTAATAATGTTTTCGTAATAATTATTCGCGCTATGTATTTTATTCAATTGTATTAAGCGGGAAAAAACAAAAACAAACAAAATACAGGATAATTGTATTTTATCCTTGCGATAGATATGATAAAATGACATTCAGACAAAGAGCAGTGTTTACAACAGATGAAGACTTGAGAAGAATCTAGTGTAAGATAGGCATTTCATCATAGAAAGTAAATAATCAAATATTAACATAAAATGATTTTCATTTGCCGAAGAAAAAAGTGATAAAAGTAAATAGTAGACTCACAAAAAGAAGTTATTCGAAAATTTCTCCATCTTAAATATAACCTTGATGAATCTAATGTTGTTATCTTTTTTACTATTTTTACTTCACTTAATGCGCTTGTCAAGACATATATTTGCATACAGCAAAACAAGAGAATAAAACCACAATAAAATATCAGCGGTGGAGTAAATTAAAACCGTATTGATGAAAAGTATTTGGTTAGAACATTTACTTGCACCTGATCCAAAATTCAAATATCAATACATTATTTTTAGTACCACATTTAAATAGAAGTTACGAAAACATAGTTGTTAGCTGATTTATTGTTCTTATGTGTTCTACAAATACATTTAACTTTTTCCGGGTAAGTTAAAAATCTCTCCCAAAAAAATTAAAAACTTCCCTTACACTCAACACTTGAGAACGTACACTCTACAAACACTGCACGATTTTAAACAGACATTCAACGGAATTTTATTTGCATTTGGTAAGTACGCGATGAGAAACCTGAAAGGTTCTTCCTCTAGGCATACGTTCTCCAATATACCTACTTTTTGTAGTGTATTGACATGTACAATGCCTTAATGGCTAATAGAACAACAATAGCATGTCAGGAAGCCTTCTAATTACGACGAATATATAGTGTGGCTCAATATAGTTTGGGTAAACGATAAGATTAGTATCGATTATAAATCTTCAAGGGTGCCTCTGTGAAGAAGATTTTATTTTCTAGGAAGTTGATATTTTCATGTAGCAGCACATTTTAATGTGACCCGTGATTTATATTTCTACTGATTATCCTATTGACAAGAAAGACTTCGTATTCATATAGTTTTATAAGTGAGTTTCTATGCTTCTATAGATTTTTAGCGTCATTTATTCATGACAATAATAAGAATAGTTTCTCAAATATCTTATTCATAAAAGTGTAATTATCGACACTAAATTTTCTGGACTCTTGAACAACACTACTCGAATTTCACTTTTTTAAGATAGGTATTCTTTTTTTTACAGATAAATATTGTGTAAAAAATTATTGCTTGTCTTATATTTCTATTATTTTAAGAAATGACTAAATATATAGATTTTCGTCCTGATTGATAATGTATTATATTATGAATAACTTGGTTACTAAAGTCCCGTAAGTTTTTACACAGCTATCCACAGATGTCACTATATACGATTTTTTTTAAATTCAAATTAAGCAATATTTTTCTAACTAATATTTAACTAGAAAATGATTTATTTCATATTAGAAAAAAGTATTTATCTTTGAAATTGTATTAATGTTGATAGTAGCGCTTCCTATGATTTTTGCTATGAGGAAGTTAAACTTGATTGATGGCTGCTGTAGTGAATGATGATTGTGTATACAATGTAACATGAATGCATTTAAATAATGAAAATGAATGATTCTTTCAATGTACTTACAGAATTATTAAATTTTAGTCTTCGTTTCTGTTTTGTATAAGAAGTATTTTTCGGAGTAGTTCTATAGTTTCTTTTTGTTCGCTTAGATATATTTCATGAGGAATATTATCTCGAATTCGAACAAGCAAAAGATTAAATTCGTCTATTGAAAGAAGCAAAGCCTATTGAATATATATATATATATATATATATATATATATTGATTAACAAATTGATTTCTGGTGAAATCAATAATTAAAAGAAAATCATCAAATCATCATTATGTCCAATCTGCCTTTACAATCAGCAGTAAATCATAATGATGATAATGATGAACAAATTAATTCTACTAGTAATAAATTATCAACGTTAAATAGTCGAATAACATCACCGTTAATTATTAAACGCCAGCAAAAAAACGAAACCGAAATAGCGAACAATCAAGCATATGATGAAATACACGATTTACAACCGAAACATTCCTTATCAAAAAAGTTTGTGATTCAATTATTTACTAATTTATCATAATAATTATCATTTTTCTTTGCTCTTTAGAATAAACAATGATAATTCATACGTGAAAAATACGACACGACAATGTCTATCACATCAAATTAATTCTCATGAATTAATGCAAGGAAATTATTATGATCAAAATCGTTTTAATGCTGACTGTAATTCTTCGTCAAATCAACAGTCGGAACCAATATTAATCAATATTAATGTTGAAGATTATAAAAAGGTAAATATTCAATAGAAACTTTTTTTTTCTGTTTTTATCCACAGTATTCTATATAAAAAAGCATGAAATTTATGTGCATGAACTTTGTCCTTATGTGTTTGCATGGGAGAAAGTAATGTGCCTTATTGTGATTGTCTCTCTGAGTATGCGTTTCTCTTGTAATAGAGATACGTTGATAGGTGTGTGTGTGTGTATATGCATATATCTGTGACAGCATGCTGTATGTTACCAAGGCACAAAATGGCGAGCAACGATGATGTGCCCGTTTCTTTTCTTTTCTTTCCTTTCGCACATCCAATTCTTGTTTAGACGTTTGCTCCAGTCTCTACAAGTAAAAACAGTAATAACAAAAATCGAACGAGGTCACCTCCATTTGGTGATACAAGTGAATCCATTCAACACGGCATCGCTCAAAGTGCTGGAATATTGCTTGAGCTTAATAAAAACCCAGATCATCACCATCATCATCAATCTAAATCTACAATGAAAACTAGTACAAAATCTCATGAACAAGCTGTTATAAATTATTTTCCAAATGATAATGAAAATACTAATAAACAACGTTCATTATCGCCATCGTCATCTGATTGTTCAACATCAGATACGTCAACATCAAATAAAAGTCATGGAGAAAATACGAAAACAAATATACCCTATGAAAAATTAGTCAACGACGATGATAATAACGAGGATGAACAAGTAATTGAACAAACAAAAAAGCCATTAACAGAATCGACTATTCTATTAAATAAAAATCATTCACAAACTTATGGTACACAATCAACAACAAACATTCACTATGAACGCAGTAAATATCTATCCAATAATGGTTATAATTCTCATGGTTCTTCTGTAACAACAAAATCGTCATCAGATAATAGTGGAAGTATACGTACTAATTCTGGTACAGATAATGATGAAGAATCTGACGAAGAACATTATAATAATTCAACATTATCAAATAATCCACTTTCAATGTCGTCGTCTCATAATATAGATACATCAATGAAATCAGTAAGTAACCAAACAAAAGCGTCGTATTTCTATTGAATTTGAATCATTTCATTTTCTTTTTCTATCGTTATAGTTGAATAAAACAAGTGATATCCAATATCCATATTCAAGTAATTAATAAATTCTCTGCTTTTTACATATAGAAAAAAGAAAGAAATCTAATCTTATTATTTTATATAGACGAACAAAATCATTATCTTTTAAAACAAATGAATATGAATCAAATTAGTAATACTGAGAAGCCTCATTTACAAGTACCTCGTATGAAACAAACGCATAATGATGGTAAGTTGTTTCTTCTTCCTTTTAAAGATTGATGAGAGACAAAACGTTGACTTTTTTCTTCTTCGTCATCATTCTATGGATAAATTGAGTGGAGAAAAACAATTAGAGATGATTGTGAAATGCTTGAATACGATGAGGTACTTATATATGTACGTGAGTATTGAAAGTTGAGTCGTGCTTGTGTTTTTATATCATCAAAACTGATATTAAAGATAAAAGAAAAGAAAAAGAGCGAATCAACGAAAAAAAAATGTAACATCGGATAAGTATACAAAAAACCGTTCACACTATTACCGTCGCTTCTTCTTTTTTTCCTTCTCTTCTTCATAACTACCAATCAGTCGACCGAATAATAGACCTGCCTTTCTTTCGCTCTTATCTCATTTTTCAATATGATTATCAATTCACTAGCATAATCATGACCCATTTTCTTCACGTGCGTATCTTTTTGAAAAAATCTGTCGGTACGTGCACACACAATCATCATTGCATGCTACAGCTGATTCAGAATACTGAATTTGTAAAAAATGAATGATTTTATTTGTCAATAATGTTTTCATATTATAAACTATCTGGAAATCTTGTTTATATTACAAATAACGGTAAGATTTTGACTAGGGGTGGCACTTTAACTTAACTTTAACCGTAAAGTTTAAAGTTGTTTAAAGCCGCCTTTAAACGGTTCTTTTTAATACTTTTTATTGTATTGACATATTTATGCATGCTTGTGAGACTCTCTACAACAGATAAAACGCCGAAAATAAGCATTTAGCCGTTGCTTTAAACTCTGCACTCTACAGTCAATTTAAAGTTAAACTGCCACTCCTAATTTTGACGAATAAAAATTTTCAAAATTCAATCGTATTTTTCAAAGATTGTGTCTGAAAATTTTTGTCGATTAGACATAAAGCGTAATAATATCTTACCGATTTGAGATTGAGTTTGGGTGGATGCGGATAGGTGTTTTCCTTTGTTCACATCCATAAAACGTACTTCAATGCTTTGTCGAGACGAGGAAAAGTCGGCTGACTCAATGATTCAACAAAAAACAAATTTATTAATTTTTTTCAATACGACAGATTTGAATGGAAATGGGAATAAATTAAATCCAACTACCAATCATAATACAATACTTTTCCCATATAAATCTTCTTCGCAACTATCATCTAACAGCCAAACGAATACTTCATCGTCTAGTCATCAAAATCGGTAAAAAAAAACTCTAAAAAAAGCTATCACGGCAATATTTCCTATCGTTTTATTTTTGTCTTTTAGAAATCTTATTGAACGCAGTGAACAGCAACAACAACATTCGAATTCATCACGTACTAATAATACACGTCAAAATCAAACTCGGGCAACAGCAAAAAAACGAAAACAAGTAAGATGCGATTTGTTGTCCTTATCTTGATAGAATGTTTCGATTATAGTCTCAACAACAAGATATTATAAGAACAGAATTAATTCCAGGACATCGTGGTGATCTTGATGTCGATGAGCTTGTTATGTTTATCGATGGAGATTCATCGAAACAACGACAAAATTCAATTCCTTTACGTCCAACAGATACGAATAAACCTAGATTATCTTCAAAAATAAATGCTCTAAATGATCCAAATAGTAATAAAACGTTGTCTCGAAAAAAATCTCGTAAATCCATAAATAGTCTACACGAAACTATATCATCAACAAATAATAATGAAAATAAAACATCAGATTATTCAACAACAATTGATCAAAATAGTCAATCAATTAATTTTATTAATGAAGATAATCAAACAAAAATACATTCAATTAGTGATATTACAAATCAGCCGTTAAAAGATAAAAATATATCTACTGATACTAATAATGAATTTCATTTAAATACAATCGATGTAAATTCTACGAAAATAATTGTAAGTTTCATCTATCCTAATAAATCTTATATCGATGTCGAATCTATATAAATAATCTGAATAGAAGATTTGACTGCGAATTGCTCGAGACATGAATGACAAATTTATTTGAGATTTCTATTGACTTTAGATAATAGTTTTATTATAATTTTTTCTCTCTTCTATTTAACTAGAATGATCCATCTTCTTCGTTATCGAATTCGTTTGAACAAACTCGTACTACATCTTTGAACACTGATGATATCGATTTATATAATTTATCATCGTCAATAGCAAATACTTTGAACAGTGAAATCATATCGGAACCATTTGTAACTGTAAAAAATCGTCGTCGTTTAATAAAAGAACGTCGCCAAGATAATAATGTATCTGCACGTGCAACGCATTTTCTTCCGTCATCAACATCTGTGAAAACCAATGAAAAACGACGTATTCCATCAAGCATGAAAAATGGCTTTACACGTCCGATAGCAGGCAATAATCTTTCAAATAATAAACCTAATATTTCTCCTATAAAAAAAGAAGAAGTGAACAATCAAATTCCTTCTGAACCTGTACGTAACGTGCCTCTCCGATCCGAAGAACCATCATCTTCATCTCCCAATGTAAATTCTACTACTGAAAAGCCACAACAACTATCATCTCGCTCATCATCATCGTCTTTGTCGTCATTATTAAAACGACAATCAAAACAACCGCCTGTTATTTTTCTTAACAAATCCATTGATATTGAATTGAATGATGTTTCATTTGGTTTCGACATTGACTCAACAACATTGAATAAATCATCCGACGAGGATAATAATAATCAAGCGATAACAACCAAAGTTGATGTCGATGCAACAAATACATCAATATCGTCATCATCGGATCAGCCTAACCAGTTGAATGATACATTAAATGATTCTCTAACACAAAAGTCGAATCGAAAATTTCAACAACGAAATAATCGTTCACCACAATTTTATTCAGGTTCGGACATTCGTCCTCATCAGCAACGTGCTTATCCAGCACAGCCTATGCCACAAACGTCGTATATAGATCCTCTTCTTCTTTTACAATATAATCAACGTTTAGCCAATTATTCTCAACATGTAGCCTACATGAATTTACTACGTGCACAGTATATGCAATCTCAATCTCAATATGTTTATCTGCCGACGACATATGCAACAACTGCAACAGCAAATGAAGCTGACTCGGATGATACTACAAATGAAACATTATCGGATCAAGTTCAAGAACCATTACTTGTCTATGCAACTCCAACAGGTTCATTTTATTACCCGTCGTCAACAGTTAAAAAATCTCCAATAGATCTCGAACAACAACAGCAATCAGCTGCTCCTATTCCAACAGTTTATACAGCACCACCTATGTACCCATCACCTTATTTTTATCCATCACATGCATCACATTTAATACCATCACATCCAGCTTATTTTCAACCAATACCAGCATCATCGTCATCATCATTGTTAATAGATACGAAACTCGAACAAAATACTATGGATATCGATGATGACGATTATAAAAATTCAACAAATTTACATCCTCAAATACGTCAGCAATCATCATCAGATATTATGTCTAATGCGTTACAACTTGTTTATAGCCAACAACGACGAAATGCTCAAACAGATCGTTTTAATCTCGATGATTTAACTGCTTATTTAGCAATGAAATGGACAGATACCGTTGATCACTATGAACAAGGTACACTATGTAAACCAATGTTACATTGATTCAGATGTCTTAACTTCAAAAATCCTTTGGCTCTGTTTTTTTCAATAAAACTGAACTATTTTCTTTGAGTGTAAATATCGCTGACAAACTAAGACTATCAAAATTTTATTTCATATTCATTATGAATCTAAATCGGAGCAGTTCGATTAGTAGAAAAGCTGCTTATACGATAGACAGTATGATTTGTTCGTGCACTATCACCGTTGCATGCCTAAACAGAACCATTAATTAGAATCGAATATTTGCACACTAGTTTTATTTTAAACGAATTTTTCAATAAATAATCATTTATTTGTTTGGTTTCATTTAGGAGATAATCGGATATTATTAGTTAATGATCAAGTATAATGGAAGTTTTAATTGAAAACTAGCCAAGAATTCAAATGAGAATAGAATTATTACTATTATGTCTACGCTGTTTCTTCCCCTGTTGAACTAAAATAGTTTTTATGATCTTGTTCTTTTTATTTAAATCGCAACGTCGACACAGTTTTGTGTGAACTCAAAGCTCAAACATAAAATATGTTGCTATGACGTGCACCTTAAGCATTGTTTTTGTTTGTTCCATGTGTAAAAGCAAAATTTAATAGTTCCTTCTTTTTGTTTGTTAACACTGTTTTTTTTTGTGCTTTGTGTTTTTCTTTTTATGACAAGTAGTATGTGTGTTCACTTTCGTTTTCATTTGTCTTGTTGCTGCTGCTTTTTAATGTGATAAATCTTTTACTTATTTAATTGATGGTTTATGCACTATCTTCATTACTGTTTATTTCTATTTTCAAAAAAAAAAATTCAACAAATTTTTGTTAGTATCCTGTAATGAACTCGACCAGAAATTAATTTCTAGCTAAGTAACAGCATCTAGCTGTACGGAAAGAAAAAAAATTCTATACCGACAGTATCTTTTATCAATGATAAAAAATACGATAACATACTTATATGTTTGGTTCGTCTTCTTCCTTTTGGGTTCTTGTTTACATACTTTGTATTTCTTCTTATTTTTTTCTTTTTTTTCTTTGGCCGAGTGATATATTTATGAGTGTGTTATCTATATGTTTGTTTTTCTGTTCTCTTCTTTCTGTCAACAATAAGCTTTAAAAAGAAAAAAAAGCATGAGGATGAGTTGAGGAAAAAGGCTAAGAGATAACAAAAAAAAATTAGAATTCTTTAGATTTATAATTTAATGGATCAGTTAAAATATCAAATGTCAGAGACAAGCTAAATTGAGCTTCCAAATGAGCACATTTCTGTTTTTGTTTGGATCTTGACCATCATGATTGGCACTATTCTATCTGTGTGTGTGCGTTTGTTTTCTTTTCGAACTATGCATATACTTTGTTTACTCACTTTATTTTGTGTGTGTACTACTGTTCTGTACACACTCCTGTAAATTTTTCGTTTTCAACAGCCTTTTTTCATTGATCTTTGCTTTGATTGTTACGACTAATATTGATTGCTTTATCTATATCTTTTTTCGTTTTCTTTCTTCTTTTGGTTAATTTGATTATTGTGTTCTGCTCTTCCTTTTATCTTCGATCAATTTTTCGTATCCTATCTAAACACATTTTTCCAAACTTTATTTTGAACAACATGCATATATTAAAACCCATACGAAATAAATAAAAAAAAACAAGTAACAAAAATTGAATATTGTGTCTTCAGTATCACAAGAAACAACGGTCAATGCGAAATAGCTAAGGTTTGAGTATTCATATATCATTGATATTAATTCAGTTTTGAATTGTTAATATTACCTAAAGTTATCAGCCAAAGAAGTTCAAAAACACAAATTAAGAACGAAAAATTGTATTCTCATGGATTCATTTTCACTTCTACAAGCGGGACATCATGATTGTTTGATTTGCAACTTGAATTTTAATAGATTATGTCTGTGACTTTTTTCACGTTATTATTATAACGCAGTTAGAAAAGTTTCTTCACAAGATTGAATAACACATTAGAATGAAGTTGCAACAAGTCCACAAGATGGTGAGAAAAAGATAAAAAATGCACGATGTGAGAGCATTCTCTAGCAATCATCTTGAGGATTTTGATAATGCACAGAAGGTCTGTGGAAATCCAGGCTCGTCTGTGTCTTTCTTCGACAGGACGGGTCACATCTAGTTTTATCCATTTTGCTCATGAATCAAACTATCAGAAGGAAATGTTTTGATTTATTCAATTTTATTTTCAAGATTATCGTGTTACAAGGATTGTCAAAGTATAAAACAATAAAAAAAAATGAATACAAAAGTTAGAGCAATATCTAAGATATTCTGTTAAATGAAATTCACTAATTTCTAAAATTTACGTTATCATTATCATTATGATCATGTTTGATAGCTCGTTCTGTTTCGTCTTCTCCGTCTTCAAAACAGTCCTCTTCGTCACTGTCGCTCTCGTCTTCAGTACTTGCCTCTAGCACAGCATACTTAGATTTTTTAGTAGCAAATGCAGGTGTTTCTCTAACATCTTCCTCAGGTTTTCTACACTGCTTTACATATTCTCTTTTTATACGATGTAATGAATTTAATTTTTTTACCAAGCCATCGTTAGGTGTTTCCTGTAAAAACTTTTCAAACCTTTCTCGCAAATATTCGCGAGCAAAAGAAATTGTAAACGAACGTGCACTCCAATGGATAACAAAATCTGATGTTGTAAAGTCAGGTTCAGAATCCTTCAGTTGAAGACGTGCAGCTATGGTATAATGGCTAAAACTGGCAAATAATGTGTCTACGGTTTCGCGCTCTGCTTTCGTACTTTCATAAGGAGGTGGTCGAAAAAATTTATAAAATTTCACTGACCATTTATGCATAACACCTGTTACAAAACCAATCTGATAAAGGTAATAATCCAAATAAAAAATTATGTCTTCTCCAATTTCTCTTTCTTTTTTCTTTAGAAATGCTGTGTAAACTACCGAAATACTTCCTTCCCAACTCCAGACTTCTATCGGGACACCACTATCAATAGCATACTGAATGACAGGCTTAAAATCCGCATCTCCTGACACTAAAACAATGCGAATATGTTCGTTCTTTTCTTTAGCAGTTCGAATAGTATGAGTTATTTGAATACCTATATCTACATCAACACCTTTTTCTTTTTCTTTAATAGCCACTTCTTCGTCTTGTTTGCCTTGTTTCTTTCTAGCGGCGCGTTCTTGTTTCGTAGTGATGCGCTCATGAAACAAAACTGTAAAATATTTGCTCATTCGCTGGTACATGTGAGTTTTTTTGATTTCTTCTTTACGATCTGGACGATGAGATACAAATGAATAACATTGATCTTTTCGTGGAAATACATATGTATCACAACGGCAACATATAACTTGCAAGTGATGTGGCATCAGCACAAATCGCTGACTATGATCCATCTGGAATGAAAGAGTTGAACAGTTTTTATCTTTAATTTAGACTGAAGTTTGTCGCAAATCCTTATTACAACGCGTCTGATACAGACAAGTTTGCCAGATATTAGTGTAAAAGAGTGTTACTAATCCACGCACTATGTAAAAATTAGTTGAAAAGAAAACAAACATACCGCTTTTTCGCTGTTCGCTAAATGAATTCTCACAAATTCCTTTCGATTTTTGGATGTTAGTAATTTTTGTTCAAGCTCCTCATAATTCTAAAAAAAAGAAATAAGTTAGGATTAACTTACAATACTATCTCCTTTTTTGTTTACCTCTAAACTCTTTATAGATTTCAATATTGTCTATAAACCTGTGGCAGCATAGTTTTCAGCTTGATCAGTATAATTGTATTTTTTTGATTTACTTAAAAAATCTGCAACTGCACCTAGAAATAAATTATTAGGCATTGTTGTTGTAGCAGCAGCAGCAGTAGCAGCAGTTGTGGCTGACTCCTCATCGGGGAAGTGAGTTGCAACAGACTGCTCAGTAGTGACAGTAGCTTCAGAAACAGGAGTTGCATTATCACGATTTTCGCGATATACATTTGGATTATGCTTCTTCTTTGCCTCTCTGTAAGTATTCACCCAATCAACGAAGAAGTACACCTTTGCATGATCACTAAAAAACAAGAGACAGTTGACTATTATCGGAGAAGTAGAAAATCTAGAACATTTTAACTAATTAATCTTAAGAAAAACAGGAAGTCGAAAACTGTCAAAGCCGTCCTCTGAAAGAGCGTTAAATGCCAAACCTTTTTGCTTTCAGAATCAAACTTTTATGAAACTCTATCTAAAGGGTCTTAAAGTATATAGGGTATAGATTCATCCCCCCCCCAGACTGACAGACATTTTAATTAATTAGGCAATGACAGTCTAATTAATATTTGACTAATTAAACCATTATCTTTTTATTAGTTAATTAATTTATCACTTGTTTAACTAATTAAGGGGCCATTACAGACCGTGGTAGATTGCTGTAAACGCCTATCGAATATCATACTTAAGTAACATGTGGTTGAAATATATATAATGTATTTCCTTGATGAAGTACTATACTGAAAAATAAGCGATGATGCTGAAATATGTCCAAATGTGCAAAAACAGACCAGTTTTTCTAGGAAATGGTATAAAAAAGTTCTAAACAGAAAATGTCGTAACTAAAAATACTGAGAGAAAAAAATCCCGCATGGTAACAATATCAAACAATAATCTCGTCGAAATAAAAACATTTCGAAAATGACAGTATACGATAGTTCAATTTATTTGGATGTAAATAAGTTAGTCGATGTTTCCAAAAGACACAATTCAAAAAACTTATATACTACTAGAGTCCATCTGGTGCAACAATTCTTGAACTTAACCAATAGCACATTCTTAGGACAAGACCCGGCTGGTAAAATTTTTGTGGGCCTGAAAAACGATCGATCAAAATTGTTGCATTAGGATTTGCTTAATTAATATTTTGTGGCTAGATTCCATAAGATCTAAAAATTTCTGAATCTGAACCCAACGGATCCTACACACCAAGGATTTTGCGAAAAATAGAGGCATTAACAAAAGCGATCCAAAAGTGAAGACGCATGTTAGCTAGCAACGTATTTACTTTGTTTTGCTACAATTAATGACAAAGCAAATATACAATAACTCATTAAGATCAATTTATTCTCTATAAGGTATTCATTTACAGTATTTATACGACTCTGTGTGCAATTGTCCAGTAGTGTCAAACTTGAAACTTGAATTCAACTGAAACTTCAACTTTCAAGTTTCAAGTTTCAACTTTCACGTTTCAAGTTTTAAGTTTCAAGTTTCAGGTTTGACGTTATTGCTCTGACACTACTGCTTCCCCGGCACCCACACCCTTGAAACTTGAAAGTTGAAAGTGGAAACTTGAAAGTTGAAGTTTCAGTTGAATTCAAGTTTCAAGTTCGACATGTATGTAATTGTCGATGTTATTTTCAATCAATCTTAGAAGCATTAACATTGAACTGTAATAATCTGTGTTTGGATGTTGCCTTTTCACTTCGGAGACACAGCTAAATAGCAGTGCCTATTTACGCAATCATGAAAATTTTCAACAGTCTCATATGTTAGATTATCTTTCGATCCTTTTTTTTTATGATAGACGTTTCCATTTCAATGTTTGTTGTTTCGACTTTTTCCGTGTGTACCGTTACAGGAGTAGCTAGAATAGTTAAATCATATTTCATATTTTTAATATCACAGGGTTGTGCAGACAGAATTTTCTTTCTGAAATGTATCACTTTTAGTAAAGGGAACTTATTTCGAAATGAAATGTTTGCAGCAGATCTTAGTGCAAAAATTCATTTAAAACTAACTTTTACTTTTTATCGGCTGAGACGTTTCGATCAGATGTGTGAGTTGAATCCATGTATTTGAAAAACACGTAGCTTAACTAATATTGACCAATTTGTATAAGACAAATCTCTTAATGCATCTATTTTCAAGCATTCTCTTCTATGGTTTTCGTTATTGCATCATAGTTACTCTGTACACATAATCAGTTCTGAAAATCTTCGTCACTTCTTACGAAAATTATGATTCATTCAACCCGAAGCTTGTGTTATTGTGTACGTGCTTGTTCTTCTTTTCTATCGTATTAATTTGAATGCGCCTTGAGTTCTGTTAGAACTATTCTCTTGTATCCTATATGCATCAATAGCTAATTAAGAAAAAAAATTAGCATCATCAAATAGAAGAAAAAAAGTTAAGGCTTGAAAAAGTAAAATCCATCTATAGATGTGTCGTTTGTGCTTTTATCTACTTTAAAGTCTTGTTTGATTCTTATAAAAAAATTTCATTCTTTATTGGATGGTTTTGCGTTTAAATTATTCTTTCCATATTAACGTCTCACAGTTTTCTCTCCAGCACAGTGATGAAGCATATAATGCAAAATTTGCTTTGTTTTTCATTTATATTTCATAATTATGTTCTTGAAAAAAATCAAGAGAAAACCTTAAAAAGCTAATTAAAGCTGAAATTAAAATCACAATTCAGTTAAAGACACCAATCCAATGGACAAGATTGCTATTAGAATTATTCAAGATTGAGAATGTAACTTGAAGAAAGCTACTCAAACTTAGCTGCGTGCTGCATCTCTGGCGTTTTTAATATCCGTTTATCAATATTCAACTTTTGTTTCAATTCTATATTACATGTCATGCGCTTAACCACCGCTCATATGTAACTAGGAATCTATTTATTTAAAAATACTGTTTTTTGTTTTCTTGAATTAGTTGGTTTCATATGAAATACTCGTGTCCTTTTGTATTTAATGATGAAAACAAGTGATCAGAAGCGAAGAAATACAATATTTACAATGTGACTGAAATTTGTTTGCATGTTAAAATGAAACTATTGAAAAGCAGCTGCTTTTACTTTTTCAGACCCTATTGATTGCAGCAATATATAGAGAAAAAATAGCAATTTACGCCCACCGCTGAATCAATGGGAAAGTATAGTATTTGTGAGCATTTCCAGTTATTCCTGTACTCTCAAAATACCGAAATACACTTTTCCCCCTGGCTCCTCCCCTTAATAGCTAGCTTTCTTAAATCATCTTTTGGTAGTGAAATTATGGTTACCAACCCATTACGTTAATAGATAACTCTGGACTATTCCGCAATCTGGTCAAGGGGGAAAAAGCTGATTCTATGGCGATAGAATCATCGGAATCACACGGAATCACTCAGAGTCGATAGAATCACACAGAATCAATAGAATCACCTGGAATCAATGGAATCACTCAGAATCACTCGGAATCACCTGGAATCACATGAAGAAAAACACACATAAAAAAATGCATGTATCTGCGTCTTATCATGCTTGATCGAATACATGTCATTAGTTAGAAGCAGTTAAGTCGGTTTTTGGCAGTTTTTCACAGAGCAGTAGAATTTATTTTACCATTTTACAGCAAAGAGGCAGATTCTATTAAACTCCTGTATAATTTCGACGAAAATATACACGCTTGACGGTTTAAATCGAGGTTTTCGCCTACTTCCTCTTCCCCATGGGAAAAATTTCGTTACTTTTCAATGCTGCAAAATGCGTTAATGCTGGCCGGTTTAATACATTCCGCAGCTGCTGAATCGGTTAAAAACGCCGCGAGATTATGTACTTTTTGTTTTCATTCTGAAATAGTGGCTGCCAAACGCGTTTCGCAGTGAATATATCTTAATTTTTAACCCATGGGTCGTTCTAGCAAAGGCGAGTGAGAAGGGGAGAACAAAGTCAAAGATTATTGGGTAGATTTCTGTAGCATAGAGAAAAGGCGCGTAAGCAATAACGATGGTTATATTATTCTAAAACTCTGTACGCCCTAACTACGTAGTCTAAAGATGGCAAGTTTTGGTATTTAACGCAACGAAATGGTGTTTTTGTAGATGTCATTCAGTAGATCGAAGCTATTATTCATTTAATAGAGTAAGAATAGGATGAGCGCCATGTAAAACTATGAAATAGTTCAATTCCAAGTTTAGAAAAAACTCAGCTTACATCTCATAATTTGTCAAAACAAGTAATAGTGTGTCAGACTCTTCCTAAATGATCTAATCAATGTATATAGGAAGTTAATATGGTAGTCAAATAGATGATTGAAAGAATAAGATGATATTTACACTTGATATAACGTGTCACATATTATCATTGGAAGAAAAGAATTGATACATTGAAGATGTAATGTATTTCATAATAGAAAAAACGTTTGCAGTCTAACAATATTAAATGGATCTAATAAATTTCTCGAATAATAATAATACATGGATACATTTTCGACATGATTAAATATACGAGCACGCGTATCCACTTTAACAAGTTGTAATCGTTTTGGATGGTTTATTTGTTAAGTTATTTGATGCCCTTTCACATTTTATCTCAAGCATACAGTAAATAGAGTTTCTGAATTCCATATTTTCAGTTCTCAAGAGACTAAAGCGATAAGTTTTTCGACAGCTATTATCATATCAATCAAATTATCGAACCATTTTCTGATACATAATCAGGTTCCCAAGCAAGTTTCAACTGATTGAGTACAAAACGATTCTTTGACTTTTCAAAGTCAATCAAATTAATCTGATTGTCCAAGTCAGAACAGTTAGAAAACTTGACGGGTTGCTGGAAGCAGCGATATTAGTCTGGTTGGCACGTGAGAAACTGCTCTAAAATATGGGCGACCCTTTTTCTTTAATTTCCTTTATACTAAAGGATAATGATAAATTATTTACTGATCGCTTTTCCCTAAAGATAAAGGATTCATTTATCATTGCTTAGTGCAGTAAGACTAAATGACCACTCATATTCTATAGCTAATTAAGTTATCAATATTCTTCGATGGAACTTGCACCAAAACTCATACAATTGCAAATTTCTGTCGTCTTTGATAATGAGGAAATGAGAAAGTTTTCGACCTAAGCGATCTCTCTTGTTTCATACATTCCCAGATCGAGCAATCCGACAATAGCCACCTATCGGAACCCATCCGATCCGACTGGAATCCTATAGGATTTTATCGGATCCTCAGTGTCGGATTCCTATGAATTCCAAGGAAAAACCGTTGTATGTCATCGGAAGTTCATAGAATTCTGACACTGAGGATGCGACATCGATTCCTCGACCCGGAATCCAATAGAATTGTATCGGATTGTAGGATATTTCCAGGTTCCTATCGGATCCGATATCGGATCAATCGACCTGGGAAGTAGTTTTCGTATCTTCTTCGTTATGCTGTTGTTCCATCGCAGTACTTTCTCGGTCTTGAGAGTCACAAACAATGATGTTCGAAAGGAGTCTATAGAATATCGTGTGGTTCTCAACTTTTTGGGAAAGATTGGTGCTAGCATACACAAAGAGGCTATCTTTTGTGTTTGATACAGAAAGTAAAATGAAAAATTAAGCCATCGACTTGAACGCTCAGGCTTTTTTATGCTTTTGGAGTTTACTCTCTTCACGATCCTTCACTTCTCGACGTTTAAGGAGTCCTCAATGAGCACTCCTCTCTCCATACCATTGAACTTTTACAAACTGTATATATTAACTATGAGCTCCGATTTCGAAATCAAAACAATGAAACGAACCGCACCGGTCTGTTGGTAGGTTAGATGTCGTCCCAATATGTTATTTTATTGTTGTGAAATGAGAACTGATACGCTTTTCGCTGAGATTCAGCAATATACAGATTTTGTCTCTTGTGCTCGACTCAATGATTCTTGCCATCATGAGTGAACTGATTTCTCTATTGAATGGAATGATCGGGAGTCTTCTGAATTCATCTATGTAATGATTCAATAATGTTCCTATTGATGTTACGACATTATAGTCGAGAAATACGGTGATATTCATAGTGATTCCAGAGCCGATGGAATCATATGGAATCATATGGAATCACATGGAATCAGTAGAATCACGGAATCAGCTTTTTCCCCCTTGATAAAAATATATTATAATAATTAATAATTGATGACCTAAATAAAGTACCGCCTTGTCTGAACCAATGAAATAAATTTTTGAGTAAAATTTTCCTTTTTTCTTATTTTTTAATTATAGTTTTATTTGCTGCTCTGTTAAAAAAGGAACCTATTCACTTCGATATTTTAGATAGAATTCTCTTGGTAGATTATTTTTATATTATTCTACATTAAAAATTCCTTAAGCGTCATTATTATCATATCAGAAAGCATAATAGTATGTCAAATAATGATTGATATATGTTTGGAGTTGGAAATCCACATGGATGGCCAATTATAGTTGGCAGAATAAAACCTGAAACTGAACATGTAATGTCAATAATATCACCAGTGAGTATTTAAATATTTAAGTTTTTATTTGTTTAGTATATGGATAAAGCGATCTATCATAGAAAGGTGAAATGAATGAAAGCAACTACTGTTTTATGATACTCACGTATATTTTCGAAGAAAATAGGAAGTGGAAGTTTAAATCGAAGTATTAGCAGCTGCCATACCACTCGTTCCCCCAAGGTTTTCCCATGGCAAGCACTTCTTCATAAAAGCATGAACTAATCACGTTCTAACTTTCGCGGATAATCAATATTAGTGTTTTTTAATTTATCAAGATATCTGAAAGTGCATTGAGATATTGTACGATGTATAATATATGTATACGACAGGCTTGTTTCTCACGAGAGAAGGTCACCAGATGTTTAATCGCTTTTGCGTTGAGACTATGTGCATTATGCAGGTGCAAATGAGCTATGAATACCCTGAAAAAACTTTGAACTGCTAGCTCATTGTTATGAAGGTACTACACTTTTACGGTATATTTTTATATTTTAATGCCGTTCTCCTCCTCAGAGACAGAAGAAAATATGATTTTCGAATTTATACTTGAAGCTTGACATTGAACAAGGCTTTACTGAGAATAGTACTTTGCAAAAGTTTCAGATTTTGTTGGTATTACTGTCTGTAGATACAATTATGATAAATTCATTAGGATAAACCAGGAAAATTTGATGTTCTCATTTCAGGATAGGAACAAATCAAAAGATCTGAAACTTTCACGAAATATTGCTATTGGTAAAGCCTTGTTCAATGTCAAGTTTCAAGTCGAAATTCGAAAATCATTTTTTCTTGTGTTCCTGAGTGAGGACCATGGCATTCATATAAAAAAATACGGTAAAAGTACAGTATCTCCATAGCTATAAGCTAGCAGCTCGAACTTTTTTCAGAGTATTCATAGCTCATTTGTACCTACATAATGCAAATAGTCTCAACGCAAAAATGATTGCACAGTTGGTAACCTTCCCTCGTCAGTTAGATACAGAGTTAGAAGAATAATAAATAATAAATTAAGAAAAACAAAAGAAAATAAATAACGAGCGAATAGCAATAAGGCAATGAAAATAAAGCGACAGTAAGAAAAATACCCGAAAAAAAATTGTATTTGTAAGGCAAAAATGAATAGACAGATGATTTGTTTAACAATCACTTATTCTTGGAAAATAACTATCTTCCATAAGATATTATTCACTTTGCGTACCTTATATTAGCATAAAACAGGTAAGCATATCACCCCAGAGTGGTTTCGAAGAAAATGTTTACGGTGAAAAAAAAATGCATATTCGTCATCAGCATGTTCAACTACCCCATTCCCCGTTCAGATTCCGACAGGGTACTTCTGACCGTAAGCAAAAACTTTTTCAGCAAAATCTCTATGCTCTCATTGGATACAGAAAGAAAAAAAATCACTCTCTACGTGTAGTGATCGAACATCGTCAGCGCGCTCGTGCGCTTCTCGACATGTGGGATTTTATCTTTCTTTCCTTCCTTCCTTCGGTATTTTGCTCTGACTATTTTCTAACTAATCAACTAAGTTTCGAGGGATGATCTTTGATTATGCGATTCAAAATCTGAATCAAGGAGGATGAATGAACTATAAAAATATTCTGTCGATGCCTTGTATTGAATTTTTCCTTTTCAAGGAGTCAAAGTATGTTTCTGTATGGCTTTGATAGACATCATGGCTTATGATTGGGACTCGTACTAGTCCAGTCGCAACACGACAGCTGCATTTGTTGTCGGACAACGAGTTATGATGATTTCTAAACAAGTAAGGAGATCATTTAAATTTTAAAAGATAGTTTGAGAATCTAACTATTTCGTTTTCATACCTGCCGGTAGAGTGCGAATATCAAATAGGCCATATAATACGTTGAATGATAATCATTCATGAAAATTAACGGAACACAGAAGTAGTTTTCGTCAGCTTTAAACATGAGGAGGAACGAGATTGAACACACAAACCATATAAAGCGTATGTTTGTATCACGCGCAGAATCGTTCATCTATTGCACGAGCAGACGTTTGACGAACAAGGAGATGATAAATGTACTCAATGAATCTACTCTTCTCATCAGGAAAAATGAATTAGAGAAAACATAGGAATAAAAATTAGACGGTCTTTAAATTAATGATACTGCTATGTAACACATGAATGGTTCAAAAAGACAAATAAAATAAAGCTCGATGCTATTTCACAGTTGTTCATACGGATCTTGAATATTTAGTCGTATAAATTCAAACATTATATATGGAGATGAGTGATTTTCACGTTTTTCAGCAATAATAACTCGTGAAAATTTGTAAACAAGTACTCTCTAACTATCAGACGTTATAGAATCAAGTTGATTTTCATTTCGTGTTACGAACGCAAGTTAAACAATTGGAAAACATCACATATTGTTTACACTAAGTTTATGACCATAAGGAAAATACGTAGGATATCTTAGGTCAGGATTCGAGTATTTCTTGAAAATATTCGCCGTGAAGCTGGCTCCAACTAAGGACTTCCTGGCTCCAAGTACATCTCGACGAGCTCTATCCACTGCCAAATTTTTTTTCTCACCAAGTGACTTCCTTCCGTCCGGAAAACCCCTTTTACTGCTAAAAAATAAGACAAAACAATGAAAACAAAAATAAAACCTGTCGCGNCTTTGACTTTGTTCTCCCCTTCTCACTCGCCATTGCTAGAACGAAGAGGAAGTAGGCGAAAACCTCGATTTAAACCGTCAAACATGTATATTTTCGTCGAAATTATACAGGAGTTTAATAAAAGCTGCCTCTTTGCTGTAAAATGGTAAAATAAATTCTACTGCTCGGTGAAAAACTGCCAAAAAACGACTTAACTGGTTCTAACTAATGAAATGTATTCGATCAAGCATGATAAGAAGCAGATGCATGCATTTTTTAGGTGTTTTTTTTCTTCATGTGATTCCAGGTGATTCCGAATGATTCCGAATGATTCCGAATGATTCCGAATGATTCCGAATGATTCCGAATGATTCCGAGTGATTCCATTGATTCCATGTGATTCTGTGTGATTCTATTGATTCTATTGATTCTATTGATTCTATTGATTCTGAGTGATTCCATGTGATTCTGATGATTCTATCGCCATAGAAGCAGCTTTTCCCCCCTGAGTTTGATGCAAAATGATTTTTCCCGCAGGAAAGCTCACTTTTATCCTCTTTTAAAACGATTACCCTATAAATTGCCTCGTTGAATTAATTCGAATATTTAAAATATTGGATGCATTTGCATGAACATTAAGACAGTGCTATGCTTGTCGTGTATAGTGGCATTTTTCTACGTATATGAAATAATTTCGATATGAATTCTGCACAAATAAATTGATTTTTAGTTCGAACTTCACAAGAAAATTATGTAATAAATAATTCAAATTATTTATGTTGGAACACGTATGTTATGTCAACGGCTTCTTCTATAACAAGAAGAAAGGATCATTAGTTCGTCAGTCGTTATATGTTGCTTTGTTTCTCTTCGATTGTGGTCACTTCATTTTATGAGAAGGTTTCAATAGAAATAGTCAATAACAAGTCCTAACAACAAAAATAAGTTGCATGAACTTTTCGGAAATAATTGAAGGTCACTTCGCCATATTGTATACTCATTAATTTTAGCAAGCCTTTCATGACTAGTATATTGCTTTTATGGGAAAAGAAATAGGTCATATGTTTCTTTCTCTTTCTCAAAAAAAGCAAAGCGTGTGATATACAGGATAGCTAAATAAAGGAAGTTCAGATTATTTATGCCCAATATAAAATTGCGCACTAGGGTTGAATGCAATAGAAACATTTTTCTGAGAATTTAATTTTACTTCATGATTTGGTTAAGTATATAATCTAAACTGAGTCGAATATTTCAATTGAACTTGAATATATCAGAAAAATTCACCACAACTGCTTTTCGCTAATCTCTTCAAGTATATTTTCAATAAAGAAAATTTTCTACTTGGCTTAGTTAAAAAATAAACGACAAAAAGTACAATCATGTGCATTAAAATTTATAGTTTTCTCAAGAAGTATAAGCTTTTCTCCCGTGCGCACACGTACGCTATACTAGTAGTACTATTCCGATCTTCATTACCTATTGTTTATTGTTGTTGCCATTCATTGAATTGTATGTATGGCAATATTTTAAGTTGTGCGGAAATGACTGACAACAAACGACGTGAAAGTCATGCAATCGAGACCAAAATCACGAATTACTTTTTCTTTTGGTGATAAATAAAGAAAAAGTTATTGTATACGATACTCACAATTTATGAGCAGAAAGTTTCAACTATGGAATCGTTCAATTTTACTCATATCGCGGGTAGCCTGACTCAAGAACCAATCCTTAGCTATGACGATGATCAGGGTTGTAGATCATTGAAAAAGCACGAAAAAACAAAACAAAAGAAGAAACCATCAACAAGTTCATTTCAAGATCAGCAGAAAATAAAAAACAGGTAATAAATAATGATTGTATGAAATATTAAACAATTAAATTCATTCTTTTTTTGAAAATACATGAGTACTTGCAACCTGGATGAGACAAATAGGCTAATCATTTCTAAAGCATAAATTAAACAGTCATTACTCGATAGCTTTCAGCAACATCGATTTATAGCAATAGATTTCATGTCACTGTTTATGTTGAATTTGACTAAAATCCGTATTTCGAGCAATCTCTATACTTGATCATACAATCACGCATAGTTTTCGTTTGTTTTTGGTTAGCGTGGGAAGATTTGCAAGAGAAAGTCTCCCAAAACTAGAAAAAAACAGTTGTGCATTACTGTTTTTTCAGTAAAAAATATATTATTAGCTAGAGTTTGTAAGGCTTTCTTATTTAGTTAAGAAAATATTTTTTTACTACTTTCTTGTAAATAAATATGTGAAAAAAAAATGTTAATGAGAAAATATTGGTTTTTCTAGTCGTAACTTTTTACATTGATAGCTTCTAATTTCAAAGTTAATGTTCTTGGAAAAATTATTTCATGGTTTGCCTATCACTCATCACCGCTATCGTCATAATTATTCTGAATGTATATATTGATGTTGCGAGCTTTTGCTCTTGCTGGATGCATGAAAAAGTTTTGAATAATATCATCTAAACGAAAATAGATCAATGTAAAAAATAGTTCGGACGTAAAGAGAATATAAATTAATATAAAAGAGAAAGTAGTTTGAACCAGAGACGGAAACGAACGACAAAAGTGCCACTTAAATTGGGTTTACAAAACAAGGTATTGCCCTAGTGAAACATCTTGTAAGTAAGATCTTGAAATTTTGGGATTGGTAGGTAAGATCTTATCAAGATCTTTAAAAAATAATTCGCTTGTTCAGATCTTGTCCTATCTGATAAATCTGTACCTAAGATCTTGAGTAAAACAGAAAGCGACATCATTAGTTTATTTAGATAAGCTATCTAGTCATTCACCGTTTTTTTATGCATACAGAACAGAATATAAGCAACATGATTGAACATGCAAAAACATAACTTTACAAAATAAGTTTTTTTCTAAACTATTTCTCGACTATTGATTAATCGAGAGGATGCTGATCTCGATCGATGATCGAGAGAGGACTACCCTAAATTGGTCTGACGAATATCGGACCAACTTAAAGCCGGTCAGATCTCAACATCTGACTTGATTGAGCTATTCGGGACAGGAATAGTTAATATTAAAATATATTGAAAAAAAACCAAACATACTTTCAGAATGCATCATTCAAGATGTTATGAATTCTTACTTAAGATCTGTAATAAGATCTTGGGTACAAGATAACTGTATTATCTTGTACCTAAATTTTCAAGGTCTCTTCACTTATCTGTACCCAAGATCTTGGCCAAGATCTTACTTACGAGATGTTTCACTAGGGTGACTATTACAAAGCATTGTTACTTTCAGACAGTCATCTTCTTAGAATGATAATAGTCTGTCGATCTTCTATAGAAATGTGTTGAATAAATATAATTTATGAATATTTGCATAAGAATTATTCATTTTTTTGAAGAAAGAATACACAAAATATAAATTAATGAACACATGTAAATATAGACTAATTAAATAAGTTTATTTTCTATAGAACGAAGAAAAATAATGTCATTTACCGTGTATGGATCTATATTTACAGTTGACCGTAGCCATACTTAATAAATAAAGAGGTTGATATCAAGACCCCAATCGCACTGGAAATGTGAATAAAGTTAGTCTTATAAAGTAATCTAATTAATATATTAAGAGTTAAAATCACCTCTAAAATATTACTTCACTCTTAATGCACCCGTCACATGGCTTAATTCAACTATAATGTTAATTTATTTCTCAGTGTTATTGGGTCTAAATTGACTAACAAAAAAAAAGAAGGAAAGAAATATGGAACGCTCGTTGTAAGTGAGCATTTCTTATACCAATCAAAATGTACTTGACCATGATAATGATATGAACAGAACAAGGATGACCATTAAATAAGCACGACTTGACAGAAACAAAGAAAGAGAAGCAGTGGACGTCCTTTTTTATGCGTCATATCTTATACTAGTCAAATGCCCTCGTCCATAACACTAGAACCAAGAGAATGATTTTGAATAACCGAATGAAACTGAAAAAAAGTGAATCGATTCGATTTCGGTCTCTGGTTTGAACCTAAAGTGAAAATAGATCAATATAAAACAGAAAATAAACTGGTATAAAGAAGAAACTAGATGATTGCCTTTGGTAGGCTTTATTCAGCTTACCAATAAATTAAAATCGTCTACAAAGTCGTAAAGGAAATATCCAGGGAGAAACCAATAACGCAAAAAAAATTTGAACGGGGGAAATCCCCCTTCTTCCCCTGCTCATCGTAAACTATGCAATCACTTTTCATCCATTATTTCGTTCAGTTGAATGCTACAGGACAACACTATCAAAACGTTTTTCAAAGATAATCATTTATTGCTTCTCTAGTTTCTTCTCCTTTTACAAAAAAAACAAAACTTCTTTGAAAACTGTAAAGCGAAATAAATATGAACCACAGAAAAGAAACAGGATTCGTTTTTATTTTTCAATTAGGCCAAGTCAATTTAAAACATCACGAGCACAAACCAAGCAAGGCGTCATAACAAATCGTGAGTTCATCGGAAGACCCAATTTAAAAACAACCAAAAATAATTGTCTTTCAACAGTAGAACTGATGTCAGCCGAATGTGAAAATGCTTTGCAAAAAAATACATTGAATTTTATGGAAATGACGGTAATATTAATTATTTCTTTTGATTGAAAAACTGCGTGTATGTTCTCTGGTTAGAAGTATTGTCTCAGTGAGACACACTTAAATATAGAATATCTTGTACAAGAATTGAAGTGGATTCAAATTTTGAGTTTCCTCCTGTTTTAAGAATTCATTCAGTGATAACTAATATGACATTTTTTTTCAGAGTAAAGGAAGAATATATATATTGAGGAATTCATCGATTTGAGATTTTTTAACAAATTTGTCTTTTTTCACTAATCTGATTGATGTTATTTTTCGAAGTTCGACGAAAAAGACACTATTCAATCTCTACATGAACTAGAGGCAACTGGTTCACATGAAAAAGAGCAAATAGAACATGACATGAATATCGTTAATGATCCTAAAGTTATAGAGGCAACAATTGGATCAAATGAAACAGAGAAAAAAAACTTGATTTTGGAAGAAAAACTTGTTCAAGTTGGTAAACTAGTTATTGATGATACTATCGATTTATCATCATTGAATGTGACTGATAATGATATACCACTGATTATTCGAACAATTTTTCGCAAAGATAAAATAAAATTTACTCGACTTATTTTGCGCGACAATGCTCTAACGTCGGTTGGAGTAAAAATGCTCGTTGATAGATTACTCATGGAACCGATGAGCGTGAAAAATCTAGGTCTTTCCAGTAATCCAGATATAAGAGACGATGGTATTGCACATTTAGTTGGTTTATTACGAAGTAACCGATCAATAACTACTCTCGCTATGCACAACACGGGCATAACAGATCAAGGCATTGGCTTGTTAGCAGATGTTCTTTGTGATACCAAGACACGTCCTGCTCTCGAAAAACTTTATATTTCTTTTAACAAGTCGATAACTGACAATTCATTGGAATCTCTAACACATATACTCGAGCAAAACCAAACGTTGACATTACTTTCTTTGCAACACTGCAGTTTATCCGATAGAGCACGGCAACGACTAAGACGATTGAATAAAAAAAAGAATAAAAAGAAGTTCAAACTTTCAGAATGAAAAAGTTTGCAAGACATTTTTCTTATAGTTTATGCATATTTTACTTGTTGTTTGCCTTCGGTATACACTTTTCCCATTTTCAGTTAAAATAAAACCAAATAAACCGTTGTATCCCGACAAATCGATAGTGACTACCGATTTGCATGAGATGCAACCCTATTATGTTATAAATAAAAGTCGAGTCACTCTTTAAGTTAAACCACTCATTTTCTCCCAAGTTTACATTACATGTGAAGTACAATGAATACGTAAGCGTGAAACATAGAATATTGACTATTTTCTTATCTATGTATTCCAAGGTTGAGTGCTCACTACTGAGGCGAGTATTGATTTGACAACTCATTAATTAACCAGTAACGTGGGCCGAGAATCGATTTCCTTGAGCATAGACTGACAGGACCACACGTCCAAATACATGGAATGAGTAGAAAATTGTTTATTTACTTCCGAAGTGGATCTTGAAATTTCTATAGGAATGGACGGATAAGCTGAATGGAGATGCAAAGTCGCTCGGGGAACAAATAAAAGTGGGATACAAATGAGACATAAATCACGAAAAAAACGTATGCAAACACAAGCCCGAAGACGAAAAGGTGGGCAGTTGTCGAACCACGGTGTTAAGTTGAGAATGGAGCGTTCAATCACTCTAAAACCAATAAAAAACATTCTTGAACGATCCCCTAAAGGAGGACGAGAAGGTCTGAGTCTCACCCAGCAATTAAAATGCATTGTTCAATAATTTTGCAATAACAGGCTCAACATTCTAGTAGGATTTCAACCGGTCCTATCATTTCAGTCTAGGGAATTCTAATTGATGTGAGTCCTAGGCTTAGCTCAGCTAACTTAAAATACATGAAGAAAAATATATGTAATATGCTATACTAGAGGACTACAGGACACCACGAGACTGAACTTTGCCAGCCAAGGCGGGGGGGGGGTGGGAGAGGCTCCCAGAGCCTTGGATTCTGATGGCTCTTCGTGGATCCTGCGGATTCTACTGGATTCCAGTGAATTCTTATGGGTCTTGGTGAATGTTTGAAGATATGTAAAGATCAGTATCAGCTCATTATCGCTGTCACTTGCTTTCTTTTTAGTCTAATATAATGACTTATTCCGTTAGACTAAGTTGCTTTTTAAGGTTTTCTATTGTAGCATCTTGGATTGAAGTTCGTCTTCGCAACATGAAGTCTCGTAATCATCAACATCCTGTGTAAGGTTATCCAGCAACTCTATTTGCTGTCAAGGGAAAAGCTTTACAGCGCAGCCCCGTTGGGGCTAAAATGTAGAACTCACATATTTCGGTCAGTTAGATACTGATCAAATAGAAGTTTTATTTTTTCAGTGTAGTGAGATCATATTTTGTTCGAACATAAGATAATAAAACCTTTTTAACATTTGAAATTTATTGGATCTATCAATAGGAAATATTACTAGAGAGAACGTATAAAAAACGTTTTGTTTAGAATATGTCAGTATACTGAAGTGTTTAGTAGTTTCATTGAGAAATATTATGAATGATAATAGTTTAAACAGTATTTAGGATATAGCTATCAATACTGTTGAAAAATTTATATTTTTTCGTATTACTAGGTGAGAAATTGATACATTTTTTTCATAAACGAAAATTTGATAAAGCCTCCCAGTGGATGGAAAAGTTGCTAATTGTAAATACACTAAAGTGGATTCAAGCTCTAGAATAAGGTATTTGTGTGAGAAAAAAAAGATTAAAATCTTCATCTGTTTATTATAGGTGGTACTGTGAAAAAAAATAAGGTGTCATATGGAACCATTTATGGTTCTAGCCAAGATACTGAACCTTTTAAGGTTTCACTCGCTCATTAATAAACCATCGAGGGTTCTATAATAGTTAGTTTAAAGAATCATCTCAGATCCTCAACAGTTCCGGATGTTTGACAAGGTTCCGTCCTGTACCATTTTTCCACAAATGACTCTGACTTGAAGCAAGATAATATATTTGTGGAGTGTGCTTTAAGTAATATAAACCTCATATAGGTTACCGAGGTCGAGGATTCCGAATCCGTCATCACTTTTTGATCCGAGCTCCCGTTGGTCAGAAATTGGGTCCATCAAAAAATCGAGGGCTGTAAAATTAGACATTTTATTTCAACTCCGATCTCAATTCTGATCGAAGTTTGAAATAAGTTATCGAGATCCAAGAATCCGAATCCGGCATCATCGATACTGAGCCTGAGGATCCAAGTCGGATTGATGGATATGGGTAGGTGCGTCTTAATAATCAATTCTACGGTAAGTTATAACTTATAAAATGCGTTTATTATTTTATCTATTTTCATATATCACAATTATCAATAGAGAGTAATGTCAATCTGGTAAAATGAAGTCAATATGTTCTTTATTTAGGTATGTAGCAATAATCAATTGAAATGCAAGTTCAATATGATAAAATGAATTAATGATGCTTTTTTCTATTTAGGTATATGTGAATAATTGATCTCATGATAAGTTCAATCTTACAGTATCAATCATTCCTCTTGTATTTTTGTTTAGGATCTTCTCAACAACAAGTAACGGTGATTCCCCTTGCGTGCGAATAAAGGAGAAAGAGCTGGCTCGTATTCTACTCACAACAAATTCAGGTAAATATAACACATGCGATTTAGTGGTTTATAGCATAGAAATGAGGGTTAATGATAGGATTAAGGGTTAAGGATAGAAGTAAGGGTTAAGGGTAGGAATAAGGGATTAAGTATGAAATTAACGGTTGGATAAAACATTAGTCTGGAGTACTAGACTAATTGAGTGTGGTGGGCTACCTTTTACTACTATAGAACCATTTTTGAAAGAAATAGGAAGTTCCAGCTAGAATCAGATTTTGCTTGCACTTTAAGTGGTTCTGAAAATGGTACCCAAATCTAGAACCCTAAAAGGTTCAGTATGACACCTTTTTTTCTTTCTGAGTACAATGAGTCAGACCGTTTAGTCTTTTTAGTCCACTAATACATTATACTAACAATCAAAATATACCATAAGGCCACTTATTTTCTAGTTGCACTTCTTCTTTTCAAAATGGGCAAGGTTTTGAGTAATCGAACTTTGGTTGTTGTAAAAACTGATCGTATAGAATTTTCCTTTCTTTCAAAGCAATTTCAATAAACTTTACCAATGTAGACTGTAGAGCTTTTCACGCTGCATCTTCTGGTGTATTTTTTCTTTTCTTTTAATAAAACATATCAAGTGATAAAATCATCAACAACAAAAAATGAATTCGTCGTTTATCATAAAAACATTATCTTTTTCGTGGTTGAAATTTGATCGCTGAAAATTTAGTCTATTTTAAGAACAAAATGTGCAACTAGAAAAGAAATGTTTTTATGGAAATTGTAGAGCTTTTCACTCTGCATGTTATGACATATTTTGGTTGTTAATACAGCTAACAAGGAAGTGAAAACTACGATATACAACTTACAACCTTGAACCGTGTAAACGAAAAACGTCTTATGAAAAATGTATTATCATCATATTAGTTAAAGTACGATTAAGTAGCATAGAAAAATATAGCTTTCTTTTCTCTATCAGACTGTAGAGAGAAAAAATGTTCCTCAGAATTTTCTATAAGAAATTGATATAATTTACCTCCGCAACTATTTTTGGACTGACCTAAGTATATGCTTATTCCAAAAATCTAAATATTTTTCCATTATGAAATAATAGTGATGAAATTGAATAAAGTTCTCTTCTTTTTATATTAATCTAATTATTATTTATGTCAAATATTAAAATTGAATTCAATATTTCAAGATATTCGAATATCTAGAAATCTGTCAGTCAGTTATTGAGCTCATCTATTTCGATATGTATGCAACTCATTTCTCGAACAGATAATTCTACAAAAATAGTTACATTTATGAGATAATAATAGAATATTTGAAACAGACCTTATTCATTGAATTCTACTAACAAATATAATAGTTCTTGAAGATTGTCAAAAGCATATTATTAAGATAAAGTTAAAGTAAACATCAATAAGAAAATATTATTTTTAGCAACTTCTATCAGAATTTTTGGAAAGTGCTTTTTGTTTTTCTAGAAATAATTATTCAATGAAATATTTCATGTCAAAATGAATTTCTATTTATTCTTATGAGACTTTATCATCTTAATATCTTTGTAGACAAATAAAAATAAAAAATATTTATCATTATAATATTATACAATGTTTAAACAAATGAAACACAAGATAAAAAAATTATAAAGTGAAAAATATCTCTTCAAACATCATTTTTATTTTTAAATATAGCAAACATTCTTATTTTTTGAAGTCAAATTACACTTAAGTAAGCTAGAATTATTGTTAAATATGACAAAAATGTGTTTAAAGAAACACAATTTTTAATTTATTATCTATCTACTTACCGATAGCCTAAATTATATTTTACTATACATAAATTTTACTTAAATATATTCTTATTATAAGAAAAAAGAGTTTCCATCTCAAACAAGTGTTGATAAATATTTAGAAATTCATCGATTATTCGTTAAGTTCATTATTTGCATGAATCAATCATTTAGACTTACAGTAAACACACTTAATAGAGATAAATGCAGACAAACCTTGAAATTTCTATTACATACTTTACTTTTAATATTTCTGTCTTATAGTTTTAAGTATAAATTCGATTTTATTTTTCTGTAAAATAAAGTATTTCGGAAAAAGACGTATAGATGATCAAAACACGTTCTTAGTATATTGAAATTTACTCATAGATTAATATAGAGAATATAAGCCATCTTCGCTTTAATATTTACATTATTTATTAATATTCATGTAGAACAATGAATCTTCTATTTTTATAAAAAGCCATTGTCGATTAAATTATTTCTATGAATAAAAATATACATCGTCAATAATATCAAGATAAGATCTACGTATTTGGCACCAATTTAGGATTTGAAGTTTTAATTAATAATTAATTATTATTTTTATTGTAAATATCCTAAAGAATATTTGATTATTATTATTATATTTAATTGGCAATCAAATATTTCTATGTTTGCATTCATTGACCCCGTTTGATTGATAGTGATCGAAGAGTCACTTCTTTTTTTAAATATTGAAATCAATAAACCAATAAATATAATTATAATATTTATTGAAATATTCTTATTCTAGATAAAAATGTCACTATTCTATAAGATATTATTTATTCTGGCAGTATTTATATTGAATACATATTGTTATCCATCAAGCTATTGTATACGTTTTGATACAGATGTGAAAGGTTCAAAAAATCCAATAATAATAAATATAACACAAAATTGGTCACCAATTGGAGCCAATCATTTATTTGATGTAATAAATTCTAGTTTTTATTCAGTACCATCAGCATTTTTTCGTGTTGTTCCCAATTTTGTTGTTCAATTTGGAATAAGTGGCGATCCAATACAAAATACTATTTGGAATAAACCGATTCAAGATGGTTTTATAATAGTATTTATTCATATATTTTATTTCATTTGTATATCTATTTAGACCCAGTTAAAATGTCAAACATAAAAGGCACACTTTCATATGCAACAGCCGGTCCAAATACTCGAACAACTCAATTATTTATTAATTACATCAATAACTCACGTTTAGATCCATTAGGATTTTCACCTTTAGGTCAGTTAAATAAAATATTTTCTTTCAATTAATATTCCTGTTTTTTTTCTATTCAATTTTAGGAATCGTTACAACTGGTTTTGATACAGCTGAAGCTATTTTCAATCCAACACCAGGTATTATTTAAATAAAAGTTCTGGTTTTGACGTAATAGTGCGCTATTTAGCATATTATATAAGATACATCTTTCTATCTAGAATTACCGAATTAAACTATATTGCATGAAATATGTTTAAAGGAAAATATAATAAATAAGCTTCTATAAATTTGAAACGTGAAATTTGAAAGTCTTGGCTTTTAAATAGTTTTTTTCAAATTGAACAGATTTTTTCTTTCGCTATGTTATATCTTTATCATTTGTATCAACAGAGACGACACGGAGCTAAGTATTGGAAATAGAAAATAACATTTTCTCGAAAAACAAAACTTACGAGAATGTCTTTCCTGTAAAAGTGAATCTTTATTGAAGAATTGAATTTATTTTAGGTAGTAGCGATGGTGTTGATCAAGAACAATATTCAAAAAAAGGAAATAAATGGATTATTGACAATTATCCTCAAATTAATTTTATTGAAAAAGTTTCAATTACTCATAATTGTCCATTTACAAAGAACTTTTATTGAATCCATTGATTTCTCTTTTAAAAAAATTCTGTTTCTTATTCAATTCAAAATAATAAATAATAAAAATATTAGTTGATTTTAGTAACAATTTCAATTTCAAGGTCTAATGAGACTAATGATTTTGGACAGAGAGGAACAAGTTTGGGATCTTTATGAATATATTCCGTATAACCACCAATAGGATTACGAACTAAAAGTGAGCATCGATGCTGAGGTTCCACTCCATTAATATGAACACATTCATGAAATACATAAAAACCATCACCTTTATGTAGTGGTGATGTCATTGTTAACCGACCATAATCACCAGTGGAGAACGTAACATTTGCATACCATAAACCAAAGCTTCCATTTGCCGATGAGCCATCGGCAAATTGTGCGTGAAAATTTCCAATCATCCAATCAGGAAACATTGAACCCTCTTGACAAAGTGAAAAAGCATGTATGAGTGTTAAACAATTAAAACAGATCAATAGTAAAATAACAACATGTGCTGTCTTCATTATCTGAAAAGAAAATTTCTCTTTGATGATTTCTATTAGAATATATTGTCTCAATACTAGAATATTCTTTATAATTTGCATTTTATTTATTTGGTAATACGTTCGTTTAATTCACATAAAACAATAGTAGAAAAAAATATTCGTCTATAATACTAAAATAAAAGCGTTTTCATCAAGATATTGTGTCATGAAATGATAAGGTATCTCTCTTTTTTCATGTAGAAATGAATAAATATTTACATTTTTTGAATCTCAACGATACCCGTTAAGTTAAAAAAAATAATGTTTTTTCTATCAGCAGAAATGCAACTTTTACGTGTTTTAAGTCACTGGGCTTAAGAGTCATTGGCTCTTTTCTTTTTCTTTCAAACTAATAAATTCTATTAATTTAAACAATGCCAATCATATATGCATATGAATATACGTAATATACCTGATAAGGCTAGCTAATGTAATTTATCTCATGACCTGATGTGAGGATTATCTATCGATGAGCTCTCCCATGGCGACATTACGAATATTTCGTTCGATATGTTGAAGCTTGATATTCGACACAAAGCACAATTAATTTGTACACTATTAGATTTTCATGACTGTCAGAACAGATCATATTAATCAGAGACAAATATATAAAACAAACATAATGCTATGGCCATATTTCTCTGTTAATATTGAACATTGCAATCCTATATTGGAAGAAAATAGAAGTTTCATCTTTTTGAATCGAACAATGCTCAAAAAATATCATACACTACACTCTAAAAAAAATAGGTTTAATACCGAACTTCAGTGGTTCAGTACATTTGATCTAAACGGTTTTAGGTTCCGAAAAGTGAAAATCGTTTCGTGGTAATTATATAAAAGTTTTCTAAATTCAGAAGAAAATGTAGGGTTTCACAATTTTTCAACCGAACTTTCTCTTAGTTCCGCAAACTGGTCTATGGTTTCGCACTTGAAATACTAATCCATTACAAGTTTCTCAAAATTAAAGAAAGTTTCGTAGTATATTGACCAAGTGACTGATGGTTCCGATTTCTTATCGAAGGTTCCGTCCTTCTTATTCTGAACAATGAAAGGTTTCGTACAATATTAGAAGGTTTAGAATTGTCTATACTGAACTTTTCGTCTTCATCTTATTGATCTCATGGTTTCGTATATTTTCCACGAAAAATTTCAGTTTCATAGGGATGATTGATGGTTTCACACAAACTATACGAAACCATTTGTAGTTCTGTACACTTTCTAGTGGTTTTACAATTTTCCTAAAATAACGTTATATTTTTTCTTAAAGCATTGTTAGGTTCCATGCACTTCGTACAAAACCATAAGCGGCTTGTATTATTTGTGTACATAGTCTTTTATGCTTTTTCATAAATAGCAAATTTTTCAATGTTACCTTTAGTAAATGACTCAATAAAGAATATTCACTTTTAGAGCAGATTGAAAATCAGCAAAACTAATTTCCAAAAACAAACGTAGCGATTCTGCCAAGATACTAAATAGATCTTTTCTCGTCCAGATACTGACAATACAAATCACATACCCCTTGTCTATACTCATGTAAAATATAGAATAAAAAGAGTGCCATGGTTCATAGCCAATTCACTGGACCTTCAAAAATTCATGCTACACTGTAAATTTTATTTAAATTCTATTTTTTAGAAAGTCGATCTTAAATAAGCTAAAACATTTTACAAAATTTTATAATTTATTCGTCGAATTTTGAATGTGCAGAAAATGTTTGATGGTCCAGAAAGTAGCATTGCAATCTGTTTTTCTGGGAAAATCAATTTAAACTCTACAAAAACTCAGAAATCAGTTACCGATTTTTGAATAATCATTTAAACAATGACAGCTATAGAGCCATTGTTAGGTCATGTATATAAGTGAGTCGACAGTGTTGTGTATTCATTATTTCATCCAGCAGCTGTAGCTAGTTGATAAATAAGTTTTTTTTTTCAGATACTACATGAGCTAGTCCATTTTATATGAACAGGCACATAATGGCAATTTATTCCTGATGGCTCACAAGAATATTAGAAATAGAATTTTCTGAATATAAAATCGATAATTACAACCTTTCATATTTTTCAAACTCTATTTGGGCTGTTGCGTAGTAGTTTTATGTTTAACCTTGAGAATTGTATTGTGAGTATTCGTTTCTGATCAAAATGTTTTTAAATAGTTAAATTGTTTTTCTTAGAACTTCTTTTTCTTCATTGGGTCCTGAAGGGGTATTTTTTAGTAACTACGTTTTAACTTATATTCCAATTCTCATATTTTTCTTATTTATGATGTTTTATGGAACATTTTACTCGATATTTATTTGTTGTGTTCAACCTTCATTATGGAATGAAAATGGAATCTCAAATTTCTAGAAAAGTCAATACAAATTCACTTTCTATTTTCTAACTAGAAAATCTAATTTGTCATTTCTAGCTTCTAGAATAACGCATTTTCAAGAAAGTAAAAATTCATCGATGAATTCGTATGGACTTTCCTAGAATATGTTTTATTACACCGTATAAATTATTTTCTAGTTTACAGTGTATATGAGCAACTCAATATCAAATTACTCAAGTATCACTAATCGGATAAAATTCCAAAAAATCAATATTGTACAATTCGTTTGTTGAACGTAAATCAAATTTACTATCATAACTATGAAGTAGAATTGTTCTTATGAATTTGAAGAATAAGAATGAATTTCTTTTCTATATCTTACTTGAAACTATTCATCACGAGTCGGATGAATGATTACTACAAGCAAATTAAACGACGTGTACGAATCTATTTTTTTTCTATCTTCATTCAAGTGCATTGTCTCAAATTTTCAGGTATAATTATTCTTCTAATATTCAACAACAACGAATGAGTTAACTATTTCTTTTTCGTCCTAGATCACGTTCATCATCATCATTTTCTACTACTATTACTGGAATAGTATTCAAAAAGAATGATGTACTTTTTTGTCTTAGAACAAGCTGATCACAATGATTTTCAGGTATGATTTTGTCATAAAATTCAAGAAGAATGAATATATTTCGTTTTCTATCTTAGATGGAATATATCGTCGTTAGTCCCAGATGATATGATTCTTGTAATAATATTCAAGCAAATGAATGCATTTCCTTTCTCTATTTTAGATCAAGTTCATTGTCATAATTGCCAGATGTGAACTTGTAATAAAACTCAAAATGATGAGTAAATTTCGTTTTCCTATCAGTCAACTTCATCAACATCAGTTTCAGGTACTATTATTACAATCGAATCAAATAACGATAATAAAATTCCCTTTTCTATCTAAGGTTGAATTCATCGTCAGAAATTGCAGGCTAGGTTATCAGGAATAAATACAACATTCGAATGACTTTACTTTCTCTATCGCATACTAAGTTCATCAGGATAGATCTCAGTTAGAATTGATAGCATGAAAATGAATAACGATAATAAATTTCGCCTTTGAAGCTTATATTTAATTGTGTCATCTTATTCTCACTCGTGGGGGTACTAGAATGAAATTTATCATAACTTAATTTTCAGTTCCCTTCCTAGATGAAGGTCATCGTCAGAAATCACAGGTATATAACTATTTTTATGAAATTGAATAACGTGAATTAATCTTTTATTTTCTATATTAAGTCAAGTTCATCATAACGATTCTCTGGTACTGTTTTCTTTAGTAATATTTAAAAACTGTAAATAAATTGCTTTCTCTATCTTAGATTGAATTTATCATCACAATTCGTAGATACAATTAATTTTATAACATCAAACAGCATGCATAAATCTAGTTTCTCTATCTTCATTCTAGGCCATCATGATAATTTTCAGGTATGAATATAATAATTAAAGCAAGAACATGAACTAGTTGCTTTTTTTCTATCTTAGATCATATTCCTGATTATGTCATTGCTGTATGTTGTTGTTGTTGATAAACTCGACGATTATGAGCTTACTGGTTTTTATTATCTTCCATAAAGGGATCTGTGAAGCATCTACGACAACATGGCTTTCGTTAAATAGCACGATAGAAACTCAGTGAGTTCTTGATGAGGGTTATTGTACGGAAACAGAAAAGTCGTAAAACAAATTGCGATGCGGTGAATCTCTGAATATTAAATCAGTTCAATTATACTTGGTGTTTGGCTTGGAAATTTTAAATAATAAGTAAGCTGAATACTTTTACTCATAATCAAATCGCTTATTCGCGTGTTTCAGGCTGAATGGCTGCTGAGAATGAAGCATGCATGTTGTGTTTGGAAGGTTCAACTAGTTGGTACGTGGAAAAACAACTAACCAATAATTATTGTGCAGTGAATTTAGTGAGTATTGTTTTAATGCTATTGAGGCCAAATTTTAGATATGTGGAAGTTCGTTTCAGTGCACTGTGGAAGAACTTCGTACTCAATTGTATATTTGGAATTATTTTCTGTGTGGATGAGATAGTGGCCAAGCAAACGAAAATTCGGAATAACACATTTAAACAATCAGTCGGGAACTACGATTGTGAGTAATTAACGCTCATTATAATGACGCATAAGATGTGTCCTTTGTGCAAAATTTTTATTTCAGAGTTTGATAGTCAGCGAAAATTTCACTTTTTAGTGTCAAAACACGTTGTAACTCTTGAATTTCAAGAATAGCCGGTTTTGGCAATAAGAAAACTGAAATTTTCAGCCGGTTTCACACTTTGAAATGAAAATTTTGCACAAAGGACACATTTCATGCGTCACTATAATGAGCGTTAATGACTAACAGCCGCAGTTCCCGACTGAGTGTTTAAATGCGTTATTCCGATTTTTCGTCTGCTTTGGTGTAGTCTGAAACCTTTGGTGCGAAAAGGTTCGGTACCGAGCTTGGGCTTTTACCAAACCTAAAAAGGATCTTCCCGTGTGCCCGGCGGAAGATCCTCTTTAGGTTTTGTAGAGTACCTATTCTTTTTAGAGTGTAATAGATTCATTTGACTAGTTTAAATATTTTGTTGAAGATATTGATGAGCTTTATTTGCAAAATCAATACCACGATGAATACTCGTCGATAAGTGTTTAATATAAACATCATAAAAGTTAAAACTTTAGTGTCAAAATAAAAGTTATTTTCTTCTTTAATACTTTTTCATCTAATTTCACATTTAATTGAGAAAATCTTGGTTGTAATACTTCCATAATTCATTCTTTTGCTTTTCATTTTTGTTCAAAATTTTCATTTTTTTTAGGCATGTTTAGTTGTTTTTAATTTCATTAGCTGCTACTTCGTGTTGATTAATCGCTTGTTTCAATTCATTTTTCGCCTGTTCGAAACGATTTATTTGTTCTTTTTCTCGTTTCTAAAAATTGATGAAGTTTGAAACTTTAGAAAAACTAAATAAATTTATCCATTACTTAATTATCATTATGATCATTCACTTTTTGAAGATTTCGTTCTATAGTTTTATTTTGTTCACGAAGAGTTGATAATTCACGTTTTAGTTCACCCATCTGTCTTTCCTAGAGAGACATCAAACAAAATTTTAAATTGATTGGATTAAAAAGGTTACAGAAATAATTTAAGATACTTGTCTGTCAGTGCAAAAGTATTGAACTCGAATTTTTCATAGCAATAGGATAATCTGACAGTTGGAATGAAGACTCTGATATAACTGAGTTGAAGAATCTATAATGAAGGAGTTTCACTAATCATAGGTTTACTATGATGTAGCTACTCTGCGAGAACGGGTGACCAATAAGAAATGGTACACTTTCTAGCTAGCCCTCATATTTAAAGCGCCTATTCCAAGCTCATTCGACCAGCAGTGGACGATGGGACCAATCGATCGGGAAATGGTCACATTTTCAGCAGAAATGGACCACCCCCCATAAAGTCATACGTTTTAAGGAGAAATGGAAAAGAAAGAATATACATATATACATATATCTTTATCATTCACTATTTTTCAAAGTAAAATAGGTTTAAGCAGAAGTCTTTAATTTATAGAGAGCAACGATTCATCAGGCAAAATTGAGTGTTAGATAGAATTAATAGTTTTTAAATTTTAGAAATTTGATCAACGATTTTATTCATTATTTGAGCAATATAGTCATGTCAAATTGGATGAGATTTTAATTCTAATAAAAGTTACAATGTTTAATCTGTAAGGTTTATAAACTTCTGCTGGAATGAGGGGATATCGTTAAAGTATTTCTGATCATAAAAAAACCATTTCGCCCGTAAAATATCCATTTCTTCTTCAGAAACCGCCTGATAGTGAAAAAGAAATACATCTTTCTAGTGTATAATTTAACGATTTCTACTTGAATTTGTTAGGGGTAAAGTATTTCTGCTGGTTATTGAACCTTTTCCCGATTTTAGGGGATGTTGTCCACACTGTAAAAAAAAAGGGTAGAATAATAAACCCTTATAAGGGTATTTAATTTTCATATACCCTTTCATAAATGCTTCTAAGGGTTTATTACAATTTCCATTCAGACAAGCCCCTTAAAAAACGCGTTAATAATCTTTCAGAAAAAGAATCCAAAAATAAATGAGTAGACTATGATTCTTTTTCGTTTGTGTTTACAATGCGCATCACAACGTATTTTTTGTAATTTATCGATCCGATTAAAATTTTGGAACTTACTGCGTTGTCCTAGGTTCGATCATGAGATGTATTGGTTGATAGTCCAAGATGTTATCCATTCAGTCAGTCGCATGATATCAATATGAAGTAAGAAATGCTACTTAAATCAAACGAAACTTGATAGGAAACTGAAGATGATATAAAGTTAAGCGGAACAATTGTTATTACATTTTTAATTGCCATAAAAATATGCAAAAAATATTTTGCATTTAAAAAATTATTTCTTTGAAAATAAAAATTATTTTTTTACATATTTAAATAAATTAGGAAAAATTTGTTTTTGAAATATATTTCCTCAAAAAGATTTTTAAAAAGATTTAAAAACGTTTTGCTCCATTTTCTCAAAAATTTTCTAACATATTTCTTATTTTTTTAGAAATCTATAACGTATATATTTCTAATACTTTTATAAAATTGTTGATCTATTTTAAAAACCTTTATAAGTATAAGTTTAGCTCGAAATGATTCAAAATTTATTAGAGAAATTAGCGCCTCTTTATCATACCGTTATGTTTTACGAAACAGGTACGAAATGAAAAGTGCATCGATGCATGAATGGCAGCATTGTGAGAAAATGATTGTATTAACATGTTTATTATATCAAATTGTTTGAAGTGTCCTGTGAGAAATTTTCATGGTATATATATATATATATATATCAGTTGAAAAAGTGTAATCCTTTGAACGAAGAATAAAAAACCCTTTTGATGATGGAGTAGAACAATAAATCCCCGTAAATCCCTCACCGTAGAATAAAATACCCTTTTTAAGTAAGTAATAAACCCTTTTCTCGAGACCGTAGAATAAAATACCCTTAGTACGAAAGTAATAAACCCTTTTATTGAAACCGCATATTAAAATACCCTTGAAGATAAAATCATATACCCTTCTCCTTAAATCTCAGATTAATAAACCCTTTTTGTTCTTGTATCATCTTTTTTTCATATACCCTTCGTTTCATAAACCCTTCAAGGGTTTAGCATGATTTGTAGAAAGGACAAGGGTTTATTATTCTACTCTTTTTTTTACAGTGCAGCCCTCGCTTTTAAACGTAAAAGAACACAAAATAATGATGTTTTATAATTTATCTGCTACCCATTCGTATTTCTGCCAAAATGTTTTCAGCGGAATCTCCTCTCAAATCTGTCGACGATGCTAAAACGATTCATACATTATCTTTATTATTATCTTGTAATTGCTTTCTGAGTGATTCAATTTTAATTTATCATTTTGCAATCGATTCTAGAACATAGAATATAAAATTGGTTTATTGAAATCATTGAATAATAGTACTTTCTCATTTGTTATTTGTGAATGTTGTTTAGAAATGTGATCGAATTCATTTTGCATTTGTTATCGTTTATTAGCGATTTCTTTTGTTTTGTTGATCATATTGATCCTTGACGATGAGAAATGAATTGAATTTCGAATAAGAAAAAAAATATTTTATTTTTTCTTCTGTTATATGTCGAACAAGATTTTGTCGTTCATCATTTTCACCACCATCCATTTTGTTTTGAATAGATTCATTTTTCTCATTTTTGAATTCATTTAATGTTTTTTGTAATTCATGAATTTCATTTGTTAATGATTCAGTTTGATTTTGACAAGAATTTATTTTCGTTTGTTCGAGTTGTAAACCATTGATTAATTTATTTTTCGATTGATTCTTCAAAATAGAAAAAATTATTAAGATAAATGAATGTTTGGAAGACTATGGTTCGTATAATCCAGTAATATTGTTATATGCGAAATTTTCCTTGAAAGTTAAAATGAAATCAAAGATAAACTATTATCTTGCTACGCCATGATTTTAGGCAATTCTGAGAAAGTCCATTGATTTATAGATGTTTTACATCTTAAGGGAAAAGTTGGTACATAGTTAAATAATAGTAAACTTTCTGATACCATTAGATAATGCTTTATGCTTTTTTCAAATAGACAGATTTGATTTCATAATGATTTATTTGATAGTTTTCATTGGATTCTATTAATATTTGATCCTCTCAAGATCAAAAGATATTCTTAAAAAAGCATAAATTAATAACAAAAACAAATCCTACTTGAAAAGGAATATGTTTCGATGTTGAATTGATTGTCCAACATAAACAAAATGAATTGTTCCTTCCTGAATCATTGCAAGTCATCCTCAAAATCCTAAGAGTTTTTTATATTAAATAATTTATTTGGACTTACCTTTTAATGGAAGTCTAATAGTTCTGGTGAATGTTCCAAATGTTGAATGATATGCACTACAAATATATAAACCAGCATGTTGAATAGATTTAAAAGAGTTGATGTTTCATTTATTGAGATAATTGTTGATTCAAAATCCATCATACTGATGATAAAGAAAATGAATTAAAAAAACATTGAATTTCAATTTTTTCACCTTCATCAACTAAAATAACTGAGGAATTTTTTTATTTTGAAACCATTTTTATCAACAAACATTGGTTTATCTGAATAAATAATTAATTAATTTCGTTTTAAGCATATAAAATGAATATAAATGAGGTGACGTATAATCGACTGATTTGTTATTCTAACTTGATTACTATAGCTTGCCATGTAATTTTACTTTGATAAATATATCGATTTAGTAAAATAGATAAATGATTTTCATCTCAAATATTCCGAAGAGAAGTTTCGATAACACATTTATCATAGAAAAAGCTTCAGATGGTTTTGAAGTTTTATGAAAATTATCATGAGAAAGAAACAAGTAGAACATAAAATATAGAAAAGTAAATGTTCGAAATAAAAATAGACCAAAATAGATGAGCCAAAGTCGAGTTTTTCTATATGAACACAAACGCCCAGATTATTTTTTTATAATGTACGTAATTGTTCGGCTGGTAAAGGAGTAAAACATTTGTTATGTAATCTTGTGACAATTACAAATCCGAGAATAACATATATAAAGTCAATGACTAAAATTAGGCCCATTTGTGATACATAAACACCGAGGATACTTAAAATACCAATTATCATAGACATAAAAAAGTATGAAAATGGACCACCCGATACGAGATACATTGATACACAATCATGAACAATTAATAGAACAACAACTAATTTTCCATAACGATAAAATCCATGAACACGCCAACAAGTTGGTAAAATATCAGGTAAGTTTATTAAATTTGGATATTTTTGAAGTAATTTACTACAATTATTTTCAATATCTCGCATGATAATGGTAATGTTTATTCTTAAATCTAATATATCTTTATTCAAATTTTGCTCCGCATAAATTACCACAGTTGTTAATGCAACTATGATCATTGAACACGTGAACACGATAAACAAGCAATAGAAAAAAAATATTTTTTTCTTATCTTCGGTTGATGTTGGTATGTATCCATGGAAAAATCTTCCTAGATACACGAAACAGAAAAGTGAATATTTGTATATTGTTTGATTTCAATATCGCTTACGTTTGAGATCTGATTGAATGTTCTCCATTGAAAATTATTCTATCCCAGGTCAAATACGTACGGTGGGAAACAGTCTGATCCGGTGATTTTCCATTGAATTCCGGAAGCAGTATTCCAAAACGTTTTCCGGTCTCCGTTTCCAGGGTATTTCCCGCTAACTCCCGGTTCCGGAACCGATAAGCGGATACGGCTTCCGTTTCCAACAAGATTCCGTACTACGTTTCCGATAATTTCCATTTACAGCAGGATTCCGGCGTACGTTTCCGATCGTTTCCTTTTGACGATCGGAAACGAAGGAATATGAAAAGTTTCCGATCTAGAACCGTAGGCAAGATCTGGCCGTTTTCAAAACGGATATGGACTCCGGATTGCACCGCTTCAACAACCGGATCCGGCGAATAAGAACTATTCGATATTTCCTTCTTCTAATTCAAAAACATTAATGAACTTCAAGGATAAGTACATATTTCTTACTTAAACCACGACTCTGTAAAATTTCTGCTTATAGTCGGATTGAAACTGACCTTCCAAAAAGCACAACAGAAACTCGAATCAAGCACATTTTTAGCATGAAATCATGAGATGCATAAATTCACCTGAACCTAATGGTCAATTCTCTAACATAAAATCTTACCGATATATTAATAATCAAACTAATTTTCCTTGATATGAAATACCTAATGTATTACCAATCCCATTTGGTAAAACTCCAATTAAAAATGAATAATCACCAAGGAATACAAAAACAATTAAAAGAAATTCATATCTAATATTTTACTATAGGTTATCGCGGTCGTAGATTCCAAATCCGTGATTAGTTTTTGTCTTCTAACTTGGATGGCGAAGAAAATCGGTCGATGTGGACTCCAAATATTCACAAGCTAGACTTTTTATTTCAACTCTGATCAAAATTCTGATGAGACTTTCGTAGGGGTTATCGGGGTCGCTGATTCCAAATCCGTGATTAGTGTTTGTCTTCTAACTTGAATGGCGGAGAAAATCGGTCGATGTGGACTCCAAATATTCACAAGCTAGCCTTTCATTTCAACTCTGATTGCAATTCATCAATGTCAATATTCTATACATCTCAAATGCACCTGAACCAGGTATTCCATAGCATAATTACCAACACTCTAACGGTAAAGTGTTTGAACGCGGTTTCTACGTTATTACCTCTTATCTCAGATATTGAACGAGTGCATTCATACGTTGTGAAATCGAAATGTCTGAACAAATGACGAAGTCTCGAGCTCCGATTTTAAGTATTTTGAAAGTCCCCGTCGGTGGCATTTATCTTCGAGGACGAATGAAAATCTTTCTGGGTCGTTACTACTTGTTTCAAATTTGTTTTTACTTTCCTTTATTATGTTGCAATCAGAAGGATTACTATAGATCCTACACATTCTATCAGATCCATTCCGATATTTTAAAGTCCGATTAATTGCATTTCGTCGAAGAGAATAATCTAAAGTACGGTATCTGTAATACCCTTCATTTCTGATATTTTGGAGTCTGTCTCGTCGTAATCTCTGAGGACAGACGTCAGAAGATCGTTCTTAGTCATCACGTTCCATCTGAAGTATGTAAAAGCACCATTGCTTGCACTTTGATTACCAAGACCGTTTGAAAATGCTTCTTCATGAATGCCAAGTATGTCAAGCATTTTTAACAATGATTCCTCGCGGGACACTCAAAAAGTACTCTAAATCTCATTTTGAATGAAAAAAATCTAGGAGTCCTCGAAATATCTGGAAAAGACGTATTCGCGAAAAAGAATGTTCAATAATTCTTTTTTGTTGAAAATGAATGAATGTTGCTTTCACATACCGCAAATGAAAGGTAATGAATTAAAAATACCTTTAAGAGTCTTTCCCGGCTGATTTCTAACCAGAACTCTTCGAAATACCTCTAATAAGCTGTTTGAGATAAAGGATCCTTTTAATAACAATGATTGAATGGTGCTTTCCCATACCTCAAATGAAAGGTAATGAATTAAAAATACCTTTAAGAGTCTTTCCCCCGCTAATTTCGAGGAAGAATCCTCAAATTATCTGAAGGTTGTAGTGGGGAGCTGGGGATCTATACGGGTGTGGTATGGTTTAGGGAATGATTGCCAAACAGTGCGTTAGTTTAGTGGCATGATGGAAGCCGGCTGGCCATTCAGTTGGTTGGTGGTGCGAGTATGATTGGTGAGTAGTTGCATCTGTGTGAGAAA